>JABWTJ010000140.1:0-205162 GCA_016801875.1 Solanum sitiens | reverse complement strand
GTAGAACTAGGCCACAACCCATGTAGGCACATGGTTAAGGAATATCAAGGGTTTCTTTTTACTCTAGTCTAAACTTAAGTAGAGTCACTCCCCAAGCATACTCCGTGGGTGCTAGCCTTTGTTCTCATAGAGTAGTTAAATCACACAACAGATATGTTAAGGCAACACTTCTACCCTTACCTCACCATAATGTCTTTACAAAAGATGGGTCCTTTAAGGGATGCCACTCAATGGTCAATAAGTTAGCTTGATGACATTCTTAATATGGTTTAATGTTGTTCCAGCAAACCTAACCCAAAGTCCATCATTCACACAAGAAGGATACTGTCACATCCGGGGAGCACCCCCTTAGACGTAACCGGCGTCATCGTCCTCTTTGAGGACTAAGACTAGACTCTTAGCATTCATCACAACATTCATTGGCTAAATTATGCGGAAAAATTAAAACTTTTTAACTATATCAAATTGGAGGTTTACATAGACCTCTGCATACACATAATAGTATAATATCGAGTATACATAGACCCGTTCGTATAGAAAGATTACTTAGTCTTCTACTTTTATTTCATACACATATATAAGATAGATATAGAGTCATAAAATCCGTATCATCTCATAAACCATCTAAACCGACAATACAACATGGGCATAGCCCTACAACAATAAAAATAAGACAGATATTAGCTTTATATAACTTTGTCTTCAAATGAAAGATAGAATCAACATAAGTGTCATAATAGCTAAACAATCCATAGGTAGAATATCAACATCATCCTCGGGGAAATGAGGACCTACCACTTGGATGATAAGAGTATCCAAGCATTCTTCTCAATCGCCTCGAACAAAACCTCAACGACCGGAACCTAAAGTGTTTGGGAAAAAGGGAGAAAATGGGGTTAGTACGCCACATGTACTAAGTGTGAGACCATATGCACATATAACAATCAAACATGCTAAAAAGGGACATTTAGTTAAATCATGCCATTTCATGTCTTTATGCATAATCAACAACTAGACTAACCAATTAAACATACTTAATCAAGTTAAAGCAACAATATGCATATCACATATTTGAACCCATAATCTCACATAACCCTAACATCAAGTAATCATATTACAAGTATAAATAAGAGTTAATCATGTGATCTAGTAAAGCAAGACAACCATACATAACCCTTATAAAGCCACAAGTGCAATGATCAAGTCAAGCCCCATAACCCTACTCAATCAAGTAACCAGACGAGAATCGCAAATAGTAACTTACTTCACATAACATAACCTTCAACATACATAAGTTCATACTTTAATCAACAAGAAACAATTACATGTTCATAAGCATCGTAATCATCATGCAAAGTCATTTACCTTTTTTCATCATTTACATACATAATATTGACATCCTAGAGCTTCTATCAAGGCAAACTAGTGCAAGAAATAGGTAGAGTCCCATACCCCTACCTAAGTTAAGTCTAACCCTTCAAGTCACCTTAGTTAGCCTATACATCATTACTTCATTTTAGTTTAGGGAAAACTTTCCTTAACCAACATAGAACACATGAGCTAATGCGGAATCCGGTGTCATAAACCTTACACCGATGGAAGGTGGTCTACCAGCCAAGGTAATACCCAATGTAAACATAGCTTTCTAGGTGGATCCACTAGATAGTATTACTATGGTGGAAACATAGTTATGGAACATGCGGCATCATAGGAAATATCACTCTACACCCTATTTGGGTCTTGAGGCTATCCAACCCGTGAGAACCGTAGTGAACACCTACATTTCCTTTGTTGAAAAGCGTCACCCCCTCACATCCAAGATCACTTCGTTCTAACCTAGTCCCTTATTGAAATGTCTTTAGTCTTTATTTATTAATCATAACTTAATTTAGGTAATAGGATCTAGCCCTTGTATAATCGTCATCATAATAGCTCAATAGGAATTGTATGAGTAAAAGCCTTTCATGACAACTCTCATAAGTAAGGTTATCACTTTATAGACTTTCAACAATAAAGCACATTTGGCAATCATCATCCCCCGTATTATTTTACATCTTAATCAACCTCACAACCATACCAAGACATTTGAATTCAACATCATACCAACCTATAAATCCTATACAAACATGCTCTAATACAATCATCATGACTTAACCACAATTAACCATAATTGAAACAAAGGATAAGGTCACAAGACATACCAAGTCTTCTTCACAATTTCACCATCATAAAGGTCTTACCATCAACCCTTACTTCAACCCAATTAGGTCATAAAATCACCATAATTCAATAACCAATGAAATCACAAGTATAGAAGAGTCATTACTTCACAATTCAATAGTAGATCAAACTTAGGATTTAGTCAATTCACCCTACCCTAGATCATCTATCAAGAACTAGCATGAAAGACTAATCATCATCCTAATTTTTTCATAGGAAGCATATCAACATCATATACAAGGAATTCAACCCATAAAGAAGTCAATTGAATGAACAATTACAATCTATACCAAGAACACAACCTAGAGTTAAGGACTTGGGATCATATTCTTCAATTTAAGTAAGACCATGAACAATTACTCCAATTAAGTTATAATACATGTTAATAATCTCATATTAACCTAAAATAAACATCAACAACTCAATCCACAACATCAAATTTCGGAATTGGATGAAACCCATTAGAAATCACTAACTTTTGAAATCAATTTGGATGAACCCTTTTGAAAGAGGTCTAAAAGGTGAAGAGATCACATACCTTATTGTCTTGATGATATTGAAGATGAATCACCCTTTTCCAGCCCCCGATCACCTCCTAGACTTAGCTTCAATTGAGTCTTCCAATAGAGAGAGAAAGTAGAGAGAAGGTAGAGAGATTTGTTATAGAGTTGTGTTAGATTAATGAGGGTTGGGAGTATTTATATTGGGTATAAAATCAACTTAATTATACTCCCTTAACCCCTAATTAAAACACCTAACCCTATAACTAATTCAATGAAACCACCTTAAATTAGACAGCAAAACTCGACCCTCACAGACAAGACCCTGAAAGACGGGCCGTCTGTGAATCGACGGCCTTTACTCCTCTCGTCCTGCACTCCGTCGTTGCGTTCAGAGACTGTGCAGGTGAGGGGATTCCTCAACATGGATAAGTATGGGACA
Source organism: Solanum sitiens (assembly GCA_016801875.1). Lineage (NCBI taxonomy): Eukaryota > Viridiplantae > Streptophyta > Magnoliopsida > Solanales > Solanaceae > Solanum > Solanum sitiens. The sequence goes on along the minus strand of JABWTJ010000140.1, from coordinate 202,000 downwards.
ATGGAGGCATCGACACACCGTTTGTTCACACACGGCCCGTCTCCTTTGCCGTCGATTGCACACTGCCAGGCAGTGTTGCTTCTAACACTAGGGTCCTCCTCAAGGGCCCTTGGTTGGTCCTTGGGGAGTCGTACCCGAATATTTCAACCTTGAAACATCCCTAACACGTGTTACACATACTTTTCTCAGATTTTGTTAAATTTTGACCCTTATAAACTAGTCAAATAGGCCAAGGCACACTAGCACCTCTATGGACCAGCTTTCGAACATCTTTGACGTTCTTAAACTTTTTGGTTCCAAAACTTCTAAAGTTACCTATTATCATGAAACTAACCTTAAAAACTGTGTCTAGACTTCCCGACACCTATGTTAGGCTTAACGACATGTCTTACGTTTTCGAAATGTTACATTATCCCCCCCTTAGGAACATTCGTCCCCGAATGACACTAAAATTCCTTTCAAGAAAGGAATAGACTCAAGACTAGCAGCCCAACCAACATCATTTCAATACAATACAATACATATCATTTCAATCAAGGCAATTCAAAAATTCAATTACCAAATATCAGACTGAACATCACCTTATGAGGTACTTCCTTCTCACAACAACCATTTGAGCTCAACATGACAAACATGAGTCAATTAGATTCAAATTCTACTCATTAACATGATACTAAACATTTCATAAAGACTCAACATGTCAAAATGCACAACATGACTCAAAACAAGCCAAAAACAAAATTTCACATTTTAAGCTAAAATCACTGGCAGATCACTGTAAGTTCACTGCCAATATTCGAAAACTCATCTTTCGCATTTCATCACCCAAAAAACAAAGGACTTCAACTACTAATCACATTTAAACTATAAAAAAGGATGACTAAACTCAATCATCAAAAAGATGAGGATATCGGGACTTCATGTCTGCCTCGGCCTCCCATGTAGCACCCTCATCTAAGTGGTTTCTCCATAACACTTTTACGGATACAACCTCTTTGTTCCTCAACATTTTCACTTGTCTATCAAGAATTTGGACCGAAACCTACTCATAAGAGATGTTATCCTTGACCCCAAGGCCCTCAATAGGAAGAATGGACTCGGGATCACCCACACACTTCTTAAGCATGGAGACATGAAACACCGGATGAACCGAAGCCAATTCACTTGGCAACTTCCACTCATAAGCCACCTTACCTACCCTTTGCAAGATCTCATAGGGACCCACATACGGAAGGCTCAACTTACCTTTCTTTCCAAATCTAACAACCCCTTTCATAGGAGAAATTTTTAAATACACTTTGTCACCTACCTCAAACTCAAGATACCTTCTCCTATTGTCGGCATAGGACTTTTGCCGACTATAGGCCATTTTCAACCGGTTCTTTATTACATAAACCTTCTCCAATGTCTTATAGATCAAGTTGGGACCAAGAATTGAGGATCCACTGACTTCAAACCACCCAATAGGAGACGTACACCTCCTACCATACAAGGCTTCATAGGGAGCCATGGAAATGGATGAATGAAAACTATTATTGTAAGCAAACTCTACAAAAGGCAAGCGCTTATCCCAACTTCATTTGAAATCGATGACACAAGCTCTAAGCATATCCTCAAGGGTTTGAATAGTATACTCCGATTGACCATCCGTTTGAGGATGAAAAACGGTACTCAACTTCACCTTAGTGCCCAACCATTCTTGAAATGACCTCGAAAATCTAGATGTGAATTGTGCACCTCTATCCGATATGATGGACAACGGAATACCATGGCGACACACAATCACATCTATGAAGATCCTAGCAAAATCCTCCACCGAATAAGTAGCCTTGACGGGAATGAAATGAGCGGACTTGGTCAACCTATCAACCACCACCCAAATGGAATCATACCCTTTTTTGGGTCTTAGGCAAACCTACCACAAAACCCATATTGATGTCTTCCCACTTCCAAGTAGGAATTTGGATTTCTTGTAGTAATCCACCCGATTTTATATGCTCGGCTTTCACTTGTTTGCAATTTGGACACTTAGCAACAAACTCCGCTATGTGCCTCTTAAAACATTCCCAGCAATACACCTCTCTAAGGTCATACATATTTGTTGACCCCGGATGAATGGAATAATGGGACCCATGGGCTTCCTCAAGGATACGGCTCCTCAAATCATCAACATTTGGGACACACAACCGCCCTTGATATCTCAAAACACCATCCCCCCCCAAGGTGAAGGATTCATTAAACTTTCCAAGAACCGATTCTTTCAACTCCATTAATGGTTTATCAAGGAGTTGTTTAGGCTTCATCTCAACAACCAAGGATGATTCGGAGTTATGATGGACCATCACATCACCATTTGAAGAACCCTCCAGTCTCACTCCCAATCTACCCAATCGATGAACCTCTTTCACAAGGTCCCTTTTGGCTTCATCCACATGTGAAGCACTACCCATAGACAAACGGCGAAGAGCATTCCCTATAACATTCGCCTTGCCCGGATGATAAAGAACACTCATATCATAATCCTTCAATAACTCTATCCATCTTCTTTGCCGGAGATTCAACTCCTTTTGGGTAAACACGTATTGAGGACTTTTATGGTCGGTAAACACATCAACATGGACACCGTACAAATAATGCCTCCAAATCTTCAAAGCAAACAGCACGGTCGCTAACTCAAGGTCATGAGTGGAATAGTTCTTATCATGCACCTTAAGTTGCCTAGAAGCATAGGCAATAATGTCATGACTGGAATCTAGACCCCAGACGAGACTGGCGTCGTTTGACCTCTCAGAGGTCGCAGATAAGCCTACTTACGTCATTCTTACTTTACATAGGTTAATTTTAGTGGAAAATTTGAAACTTTTTGTTTCTAAATATTGCTAACTAAACATTTCTAATACATTCGTAATTTGTTCACCATCAACCATCTAACATTAAGAAATAATCAAATGAAAGGAATAGTTCAATACTTATAAAGCGTATAATTGCCAAAATGGCACCAACACATAGTCTGAATAAAAACAGGAAAGAAACGCTAGTGGAACATGCTCCACTAGCTCAACTCTAAAACTAATCTAGAATATAAAACAGTAGCATCCTCGAAAGCATGAGGACCTACCAACTCCGGATGAATGCTGGACGTACGGATAACTGCAACGATGATCCTGTAGCTCTATCGTCCACCTGTGCCTGCACCTAAAATAGTAGAGTTTGTATAGGGTTAGTACCCTATTGTACTAAGTATGGGTATATGCAAGCACACACCAAGGACATGCATGAGAAATAATAGCTCTTTCCTAACAACATGATTTTTGGAAGTCAAGTCAGTGGACTTGCCAAATTGAGATTAGGAAAGTTTTGAAATTTAGATTAGGAAAGTGAATGATCTTTCCAAATTTGGATTAGGAAAGTTATGCCATGAGAATAAAATATGTCATCATACTTATCACATTTGCACACAACACATAACATTTACATATAGCACATATCATATAGCACATAGCACCTTTTGCATGTAGCACATAACTACTTTAATGTCATTCATTCATATGCCATGAGACCTTGGAATCATGGACTTAACATTAAGACCTACCAGAAATGAGGGCTCAACATATGGGAACTCAACTAGGGAGTCTTCATTAGCAAACACAGAGTCTGCTTCATTCATTCATACAAACTTCATTTCATTTCGTTCATAGGCCACTGTAAAAACCAGCTATACCTAGGGTGTAGTTTACGATTTTTATCGGGTTTGCTGTGCAATGATCAAGAATAACCTAGTGTTATTACCTGAGTCTAGCTCACCTCTTGATTATCCTATCCTAACACCTTTGGTATCGTTTATTTCATTATGTGCATCATTTGAGGCTGGCCTCATTCATTCATTAGGAACTTTAACTTTAACCGACATAGATCATGTGAGCATCATGAAATCCAGTGTCTCCCCCACACCGAAAAGAGGTGGAATCACCGGCCAAGGTGACCCAAAAATGTGCTAGCGTACATGGGAATTTAACCCCGCCAGATCCCTATATTGGCAGTATAGGTTCGAAGACTTGGAGATGTATGGAGACCCATACCCGGCAAGCCAGACAGTCTCATCTCATGAGAGTTACGTGAACCTTCGTCCTTCTCGAAAGAAGGCATCACCGCTCATAGCTAGTCTATCGGTGCTCAGTATAAAGTTCCATTTCATTCAACTCATACGTCATGGAAGCTGAATTCTAGTATGAGGACATCATAGCTCATTAGATGATTTCTCATCTCATCATTAGTATCAAGTGTGTTAAGCTCAATACCTTTATTAGAGTGTTCATAGAGACTGATCTCTTCATTATCTTACACTCTCATAGGTGAGTAAGTATTGGTAACATTTATTTAGGCTCATTCGAGATTACTCTCATCATTTACATTACTCTTATATCATGTTGTCACCACATTCATTATCATTAACACCCTTGCTTTTCATAATTACTCACCTCTTATTACGTGAACTTTCATTTCAGCATATGCCGATGCACTCTGGCCATTAAGTGTATCTTACACTCATACTTAACCCTTCTAGGGTTCATCATTTCCTTACAAACTTCTTAGATTCACTTACTTTGAACGTATGTTAGACTTATGCGTCTATACATTCAAATCATGACACTTCATTCATATTTCGTCTAAGATTATGTGATACAAGACTTATGCATCTTGTATATGTGCTAAGATCTTGATTTCGATCTAAGTATGTGGCATTATTCTCGGATATTTTATTCACGTATGACTTATGTGTCAATACGGAAGCTTGAGCAAGGAAACCCAAGTCTTGAATCAATTGGATATCATTTATATTTTTAATTGATTTTATTCTAATATTCATAACATTATGACTCTAAGTTAAATCACAATATTAACATTGAAGGATTAATTTTCTCCTTAGTAATAATCCTAATTTGGCCGAAAGGTTGTGGGTTTGAACCCCCACAACCCCTTTTTAATTTTTATTAACTTCATCTTTCCCAATTTCGCCTAAACCAAGAGGTTGTGGGATCAAACCCCCACAGCCTCTTTTATTTTGTTCTTTAATTCGCCTAAGTAGGGAGGTTGTGGGTTCGAACCCCCACAGCCTCCTTACTTTTAATTAATTTTCTCTAGGGGCTGTGAGGTGGTGGGTTCGAACCCCCATAGCCCCACATATATTATTTTTTTTAATTTTTTTTTTCGCTATGTTGAGAGCATGGACAGTGAGGTCGTGGGATCAAACCCCCACAGCCTCACTTGTTTTTAATACTTATTTTCGCCCCCTCTATTCCCAGCCTTGAGGTCGTGGGTTCGATTCCCACGCCTCACATCCTTTTCTTTTTATTTTATTTTCTGTTCTTCTTGAGTTCTGACCGAGGGGTGGTGGGTTCGAATCCCACTCCCCTCATTTATTTTACTCATTCATCCCTCCGCCTGCACCCAGGATCGAACCCCCCAACCCTCACCCATTTTCGTGGATTATTTCGCCCAAGGATGAGGTCACGGGTTCAATTCCTAGTTGCCTCATTATTTTATTTTATATTAAATTTCTAGATTCTTATGCATCAACATTTAGCCTAAAACTAACTTGTAAAATGCTGGAAATTTTAGTCACTTTCTAACTCATAACATCAATGCATTACTTAGTTCAAGGTTACATTCATGGATCCGTTTTAACGTATTTTTAAGTGCATCATTCATAGAATTAATTGGCTATAGGATTCTTATTCAAATCAGCCACATTTCCTTTTTATGAACATCACGATCTTCATGAGTTTGTGTACGTAAATTAACAACCACAACATTAACAATTTAGAGCATCAAGGCCGAGACCCTTGTCATGGTCACACACTTGCACACAATTACACATAATTCCGAACACATACATGGGTTGTCATTTTTGTAATTTAACGTACATTCAACACATTCACATTCAGCACAAACATCACACATTCCTAAGTCTACCAGCATTCATACCAAGCTACGAATTAGTTGGGAGCTAATGACACGGACATGCAACGGGGAAAACAATCCTAGTTTTTGAGCCGAATATTCTGAATCCTAGGGGTCTCTTGGGAAAGGGACCAAGAGTAAGAAGACCCATACCTTAATTTCCTTGTTCAACCACGAAATTGCTGCCCAAAATCCTCTCCACAAATCAGTCCAAGCTTCCTCAATCTTCCACACTACCCGACAACAACTTCTCTTTGCTTTATCGTTTTGGTTACTTTGTTTTTCTTAAAATTTCGTGTGAGTTCTTCACGTGTGAAGAACTCTTGATATATTTTCAGTTCTTCACCTTAGTTTTGAAGAGAATAATTGTGAAAGAGAAGAGAGATGTTGACGTGAGAGAAGGAAAGAGTTAAACGTGCAATGTAGTTTAGGCTTAGGTAAGGACTTAGTCAACTAGGACTCTTTCAAACTTTAAATAAAAATCTGATTTTTCTTTTTCCTAAATCAGATAATATTTATTATTTAATTAAATGAATTTATCAAATTAAATAAAAGCAAGTTAAATCCTTGCTTCTAGTGGGGCTCGAACCCGAGTGACTCCCATTTGCGAAAATGGGTCATTTCGGGTTGCCCCACCCGAATTGCTTTATTTAATTAAACTAATTTATTAAATAATTAATTCCTCAGGGTAATTACAATATTACCCTTGGCTTGGAAAAGACCATTTTACCGTTGGACCCTCAAAACTTAAAATTTCTTCTTTTGAGTCTGGTAAAAACTCTTTCGATTAAATCCTCATTTTCGTGAGCCTCACATGGTTGGTTCCAACCTTTCCAAGCTCAATTAACTCCCCAAGTTAGTTGGCTTGGTCGTAGTAAGGATTCTGAGGTCTGGTTCTACGCGTATTAGCCCGTGTGGACCTTGGTGTAATCGCAAGCATTCTTGAAAACCTAAGTCTTGATCCTATTCATTTTTAGGGTTGTTACATTATCCCCCCCTTAGGAACATTCGTCCCCGAATGACACTACTACTTCACGTTATAATGCCAGTTAGATCACAATAAAAGCACTATACACAGTCAATGAATAGTAAAAAAAATACGGGGAGGTAAGGAAACATAGGTTTAAGAGTATAAAATCTAACCTCAAGAGCTGAACAGGTGAGGGTAGCGGGCTCTCATATCGGCCTCAGCTTCCCACGTAGCACCCTCAACAAGATGATTTCTCCACAATACCTTCACTGTGGCAATCTCCTTGTTCCTCAGCCGCTTGACCTGTCTGTCTAAGATCTCAACAGGTACCTCCTCATAAGACAAGTCTTCACCAACCCCCAAACCTTCCACAGGTAAGATTGATGCTGGATCACCTAGGCACTTCTTCAACATAGATACATGAAAGACTGGATGAACAGAAGCTAGTTCTGCAGGAAATGCCAACTCATAGGCCACCTCACCCACACGCTGTAGGATCTCATATGGCCCAACATACCTCGGACTCAGCTTCCCTTTCCTACCAAATCTCATCACCCCTTTCATAGGCGATATTTTCAAATAAACCTGGTCACCAACATCAAACTCTAAGGGCCGCTTTCTGTTATCAGCATATGACTTCTGCCGACTGTACGCAGTAGTCAACCTGTCCCTAATCATTCTGACCTTCTCTAAGGCCTCATGAATGATCTCTGGCCCCAAACTGGATGACTCTCCAACCTCGAACCACCCAACTAGAGATCTACACCTCCTACCATACAGTGCCTCAAACGGTGCCATCCCAATGCTGGAGTGATAGCTATTATTATACGAGAACTCTATCAAAGGCAGATGGTCATCCCAGTTACCTCTGAAGTCAATCACACACGCTCTCAACATATACTCCAATGTCTGTATGGTACGCTCCGCCTGCCCATCTGTCTGAGGGTGAAAGGCAGTGCTAAGCTTCACCTGCGTGCCCAAGCTCTTCTGGAAAGATCTCCAGAAATGAGAAGTAAACTGAGCTCCTCTATCTGAAATAATAGACAAGGGAATCCCATGCCATCTCACAATCTCATCAATGTAGAGTCTCGCATAATCCTTGGCTCTGTTAGTAGACTTCACAGGGATAAAGCGGGCAGACTTAGTCAATCTGTCCACAATAACCCATATAGAGTCATGCTGCCTCCTAGTCCTCGGAAGCCCAACCACGAAGTCCATATTAATGGCCTCCCATTTCTAAGTCGGAACCTCAATAATCTGCGTCAGACCACCAGGCTTGAGATGCTCTGCCTTAACCTGCTGACAATTAGGACACTTGGCCACATATTCTGCAATGTCCTTCTTCATGCCATCCCACCAATAAATCTGCTTGAGATCATGATACATTTTGGTAGAACCTGGATGTATAGAATATCTGGAACCATGGGCCTCTGCAACAATCCTGGTCCGCAAATCATCCACATCTGGCACACACATCCTGTCCTGATACCTAAGTATGCCATCACCTCCCAAAGCGAAAGACTCATTCATCTTCATCAGCACTGAGTCCTTCAGCTCCATCAACACGGGATCTAGATGCTGACCCTGCTTGACTTCAACTACAAAGGATGATTCAGAACTAGGATGAACTGAAACATCCCCACTAGTGGAGTCAACCAAACGTACACCCAGTCTGGCCAGTCTGTGTACATCTTTTACCAGCTCCTTCTTCTCATCCTCAACGTGAGTTGTACATCCCATGCTCATCCTGCTCAAAGCATCAGCTACAACATTAGCCTTACCTGGATGGTAGTGCACATTCATGTCATAATCCTTCAACTGCTCCAACCATCTTCGCTGACGTAGATTCAACTCCCTCTGTGTGAACACGTACTGGAGACTCTTATGGTCTGTGAACACATCTACATGCACTCCATACAGATAATGCCTCTACAGCTTCAGTGCAAACACCACAGCTGCCAACTCCAGGTCATGAGTGGGATAATTCTTCTCATGAACCTTTAGTTGTCTAGATGCATAGGCTATCACCTTATCAACCTGCATAAGAACACAACCCAAACCAACCCTAGATGCATCACAATAAACAGTGTAATTCTCACCACACTTAGGCAAAGTAAGCACCGGGGCTGAAGTGAGTCTGTCCTTGAGCTCCTGGAAACTCTTCTCACAAGTCTCCGTCCATTCAAACTTGGCTTTCTTCTTAGTCAAAGCTGTCAATGGGGCAGCAATGGAAGAAAAGCCCTCCACAAACCTGCGGTAGTAACCAGCCAATCCCAAAAAGCTACGATAGGAGTAAGAGGCTTTGGCCAGTTCTTCACAGCCTCAGTCTTCCTGGGATCCACCTCCACGCCCTGATCGGACAAAACATGACCCAGGAAGGTCACTGATCTCAGCCAGAATTCACATTTGCTGAATTTAGCATACAACTGATGCTGTCTAAGTACATGCAAAGTTAGTCTCAAATGTTGTTCATGCTCTTCCTTGGTCTTAGAGTAGATGAGAATGTCATCAGTGAATACTATGACGAAAGAGTCAAGGTATTCACGGAAGACCCTGTTCATGAGATCCATAAATGCAGCAGGTTCATTCGTGAGACCAAATGACATGACTAAAAACTTATAGTGACCATAGCGGGTATGAAAGGCTGTCTTTGGAATATCTCCATCCCTAACTCTAAGCTGATGATACCCTGAACGAAGATCAATCTTAGAGAAGAAACTAGACCCTTGGAGTTTATCAAACAGATCATATATTCTGGGGAGTGGATACTTATTCTTTATAGTGACTTTGTTGAGCTGCCGATAATCGATACACATTCTAAGGATTCCATCTTTCTTCTTTACAAACAATACTGGAGCGCCCCGAGGGGATATGCTCGGCTGAATGAAACCCTTGTCAGTGAGATCTTTTAACTGCAGTTTCAACTCTTTGAGTTCAGCTGGAGCCTTTCTATAAGGAGGAATTGAGATTGGTTTAGTATCGGGTTCTAAGTCGATACCAAAGTCAATCTCTCAAAGGGGAGGGACTCCAGGTAAATCATCAGGAAACACATCTAAGAACACATTCACTACAGGAACTGAGTCTATGGAAGGAATGTCATGATCTAAATCATTAACACTCACAAGATGACACAATAACCCCTTGGACATCATTTTATTAGCCTTAAGATTTGAAATCAAGGGTTTAGGACGACTCGAATTGTACCCCTCCCAGACTAACTCTTCTTCGTTAGGAAAGAGAAATCTCACCACTCTACTACGACAGTCCAAGCAAGAATAACAACTGTAAAGCCAATCCATACCAAGAATAACATCAAAATCATGCATGGGTAACTCAACCAGGTTTGCACACATAGTTTTACCACTCACAACTATTGGGCAATCCTTGTATACTCTATCAGTTCTTACATTCTCTCCTAAAGGTGTAAAAACCACTATAGGATCATGTAGAACTTGAGGCAATATCTCAAAAGTAAGAGCAAGCAGAGGAGTTACAAAGGAAAGTGTAGACCCTGGATCAAGTAAAGCATAAACAGAAGTTGAGAACACTTGTGTCACGACTGGAATCTAGACCCAGACGAGACCGGCGTCGTTGACCTCTCAGAGGTCGCAGACAAGCCTACTTACGTTATTCTTACTTTACATAGGTTAATTTTAGCGGAAAATTTGAAACTTTTTGTTTCCTAACATACTTATAAAAACATTCTCATTAATACGTAATTGTTCACCATCAACCATCTAACATGAAGAGATAAGCAACTGAAAGAAATAGTTCAACTCTTATTAAGCGTATAATTGCCAAAATAGCACCAATACATAGTCTGAATAAAAATAGGAAGGAAACGCTACTGGAACATACTCCACTAGCTCAACTCCTAAACTAAGCTAGAACATAAAATAGTAGCATCCTCGAAAGCATGAGGACCTACCAAAGCCGGATGAATGCTGGACATCCGGATAACTGCAACGATGATCCTGTAGCTCTACCGTCCACCTGTGCCTGTACCTAAAATAGTAGAGTTTGTATGGGGTTAGTACACACTTGTACTAAGTATGGGTATATGCAAGCACATACCAAGGACATGCATGAGAAATAATAGCTCTTTCCTAACAACATGATTTTTGGAAGTCAAGTCAGTGGACTTACCAAATTGGGATTAGGAAAGTTTCATAATTTGGATTAGGAAAGAGAATGATCTTTCCAAATTTGGATTAGGAAAGTCAGTGAGCTTTCCAGATTGGGAATAGGAAAGTTATGCCATGAGAATAACATATATCATCATACTTTTCACATTTGCACACAGCACATAACATTTACACATAGCACATATCATATAGTATACAACACATTTTTGCATGTAGCACATAACTTCTTTCATATCATTCATTCATATGCCATGATACCTTGGAATCATGGACTTGACATTAAGACATCCCAGAAAAGAGGGCTCAACATATGGGACTTCAACTGGGAGCCTTCGTTAGCAAACACAGAGTCTACTTCATTCATTCATACGTACTTCATTTCTTTTCATTCATAGTCCAGTGAAATCACCGGTTATACCTAGGGTGCAGTTTAAGACTTTCATTAGGTTCGTTGTGCAATGACCAAGAATGACCTAATGTCATTACTTGAGTCTAACTCACCTTTGATTATCCTATCCTAACACCTTTGGTATCGTTCGTTTCATTATGTACATCATTTGAGGCTGGCCTCATTCATTCATTGGGAACTTTAACTTTAACCGACATAGATCATGTGATCATCATGAAATCCAGTGTCTCCCCCACACCGAAAAGAGGTGGAATCACCGGCCAAGGTGACCCAAAAACATGCTAGCGTACATGGGAATTTAACCCCGCCAGATCCCTATATTGGCAGTATAGGTTTGAAGACTAGGAGATGTATGGAGACCCATACCCGGCAAGCCGGACAGTCTCATCTCATGAGAGTTACGTGAACCTTCGCCCTTCCCGAAAGAAGGCATCACCTCTCATAGCTAGTCTATCGGTGCTCAGTATAAAGTTCCATTTCATTCAACTCATATGTCATGGAAGCTGACTTCTAGTATGAGGACATCATAGCTCATTAGATGATTTCTCATCTCATCATTAGTATCAAGTGTGTTAAGCTCAATACATTCATTAGAGTGTTCATAGAGACTGATCTCTTCATTACCTTACACTCTCATAGGTGATTACGTATTGGTAACATTTATTTAGGCTCATTCCAGATTACTCTCATCATTTACATTAACCTTATATCATGTTGTCACCACATTCATCATTATTAGCACCTTTGCTTTTCATAGTTATTCACCTCTTATTACGTGAATGTTCATTTCGTCTTATGCCAATGCACTTGGCCTTTTGGTGTGCTTTACACCCTTACTTAACCCTTTTAGGGTTTCATTATTTCATTGTTCATTTCATCATTTCATTGTTCATCCCATCATATGCCAATGCACTTGGCCATTTAGTGTATTTTACACTCATACTTAACCCTTCTAGGGTTCATCATTTCATTTCATACATCTCAAGTTCACTTACTTTTGAACGTATGTTAGACTTATGTGTCTATACATACAAGCCATGAGGATTCATTCGTAGTTCATTATGTGACTCATACATTCCTAAGATTTTATAGTACAAGACTTATGTATCTTGTATATATATACCAAGATCTTGATTTCGATCTAAGTAGATGGCATTATTCTTGGATGATTTGTTCACGTATGACTTATGTATCAAACGGAAGTTTGGGTAAGGAATCCCAAGTCTTGAATCAATTGGATATCATTTATATTTTTTATTGATTTTATTCTAATATTCATAATATTTTAACTCTAAGTCAAATCACAATATTAACATTGAAGGATTACTTTTCTATTTAACCTTGTTCTTGAATTGGCCGATGGGTTGTGGGTTCGAGCCCCCACAACCCCATATTCATTTTTCATTAACATGATATTCTCCCATTTTTTCTTAAACCAAGAGGTTGTGGGATCAAACCCCCACAGCCTCTTTTATTTTACTCTTAATTTCGCCCAAGTAAGGAGGTTGTGGGTTCGAACCCCCACAGCCTCCTTCTTTTTAATTAATTTTCGCTTAAGGGCTGTGAGATGGTGGGTTCGAACCCCACAGCCCCATATATATATTTTAAATATTTTCTCTAAGTTAAGAGCATGGACAGTGAGGTCGTGGGATCGAACCCCCACGGCCTCACCTATTTTTTAAACTTATTTTCGCCTCCTTTATTCCAGCCTTGAGGTCGTGGGTTCGATTCCCACGCCTCACATCTTTTATTTTTCTTATTTCTCCCTCTTCTTTGCTGACCATAAGTCATGGGTTCGATTCCCCCCATCCACATTTTTTTTTTCATTTCATGGGCAGCAGCTAAGGGGTTCGAATCCCCTTAGCCCCAACACATTTTGTTTTTTAAATTTCAGCCTTGAAGTCATGTGAGGTCTTGGGTTCGATTCCCCTTGACCTCACCTATTTTAATCACTTTTAAAACTCCTTCAAAATTTCCAGAAGCTGCCCGAAATCAACATCACAAGCTGGAAATTTTGATTCCCTTTTTGCAGCCTATTTTCTCCACTCTTTAACGTTAAAAGTTCATGCATTTGGAGTAGTGTTTAGTGAGTACTTTAGGTGCGTTTTCATGGACATATTTGGCCAAGAATTTATCATTTAATTCAGCCACATTACACTTAATTAAACATCATCATTTACATAAGTTTATACACTTAAAATGACAACAAAAAAACCATATCAAACTTGAAGCTATAAATCAAAACTCATTTACAGTAAGTTTACAGTAAACTTTTTCACATGCACACACATATTTTCGGCAACAAGGCTTGTCATTCATATGATTCCAAATACATGTTCATGAACATATTCATCACGAAAACACATTGCAACACCTAATTTCTACCAGCAAACATACCAACCTATGATTTGATGGGAGCTAATGACAGGGACATGCAACGGGGAACAACCCTAGTTTTCGGATTGAATATACTGAATCCTAAGGGTCTCTTGGGAAAGGGACCAAGAGTAATAAGACCCATACCTTTATTTTACTTGTTTAACCACGAAATTGCTGCCCAAAATCCTCTCCAAAATCAGTCCAAGTTCAACACTTCAACACCAATCGACGGAAGACTCCTCCCCTTTGCTTAAAGTAATGGATTTACGTTGTTTTTCTTAGATTTTTGGTGTGAGTTCTTCAAGTGTGAAGAACTTCAATATTTTTCTGTTTTTGAACTTGTTTTGGCAGAGAGAAAACGTGAGAGAGATAGTGAAACGTGAGAGAGAGAGATAGTGAGAGAGAGTGGCTTAAAATTAGGAGTTTTAGTTTGGGAATTAGTCAAACTAGGACTCTTTGTTAAACCTTTAAATAAAAAATCTGATTGTTCTTTTTCTTAAATCAGCTAATATTTATTAATTAATTAAATTAATTTATCCATTTAAATAAAAACAAGTTAAATCATTGCTTCCACCTAGGTTCGAACCCGGGTGGAGCAAGACTTCACTTCAAGAGCTCAATTTCGGCTCTCTCTCCCCAAATTGCCCCTCCACTTTATTAATTAAATAATTACATATGTATTTAGGGTAATTACGATATTACCCTTAGCCTGGGAAAAGACCATTTTACCCCTAGACCCTCAAAACTTAAGCTTTCCTCTCTTTAAGTCCGGTAAAGACTCATTCGAGTATATCTTCGTATTCGAGAGCCCTACATGGTTGGTCCCAACCTTTCCAAGCTCAATTAACTCCCCAAGTTAGTTGGCTTGGTTGTAGCAAGGGTTCCGAGGTCTGGTTCTACGCGCATCAATCTGTGTGAACCCTGGTCTAATCATAGGCATTCTTGACACACTAAGCATTTCTTATGTTATCCATTTTCAGGGTTGTTACATTATCCCCCCCTCAGGAACATTCGTCCCCGAATGACACTACTAACTATCTAGCGTAATGCCAGTCAGATCATAACATAGTTACAAAGAATGGAGAGATAAGGAACCTGATGTGGAACAAAGAATGGAGAGATAAGGAACCTTAGACTTAAGAGTAGAAAGTCAAACCTCAAGGGCTGAATAGATGAGGGTAGCGGGATCTCATGTCGGCCTCGGCCTCCCACGTAGCACCCTCAACAAGGTGATTCCTCCACAATACCTTCACTGTGGCAATCTCCTTGTATACTCTATCCGCTCTTACATTTTCTCCCGTTCGGACAATCCTTCATAATGTGACCCGATTTTCCACAACTATAACATCATTAGGGTCCATCATACATTATCCTCCATGCATTATGCCACACTTCCTATTAGGTGGCCTCTCCTGGGCTGTAAAGTCTTACAAACTTCAGGGGATAATCCCTGACTGATATCGAGCCCTGCTTAAGATTGATGAATTCCTCAACCTTAGTCTCCTTCATTTATCTGGGAAAGAACTGCTCTAGAGTAGCCATCTTGAAAAGATTCCAAGTAATAGGACCTCATACTAAGGCATTGCTATCCTGTCACACCTTATACCAGGATTGAGCTACATCCTTTATCTGGTAGGATGTCAACTCAGACTTCTTCACATCAATCAAACCCAACATCCTGAGCTTGTAAAGTGCTAGCTTGGGCCATTTATACCAACGTTGTTCTTACTTCATCATCTGTCAACCCATCTGGGTTAACAGGCATCTCTATTCCAGCAGCTGGATCCTGGGGAAAAACTTGGATTACCCCAGCAGCTGCTCCTCCAATATCTCCGCCTGCTTTTCTCCTTGTATTGATCTTTCGGAAACTTCAAGAGTTGATGTTAGACATGCTCATAACACCAAGAAAATCAGACATTAGGAAAAGCACGATAAGATCAGAAGAAGGGAAACTTTCCTACGCATCATGCAGTCTCTAATTCAGGATAGTGGTGCACTTCACTACTATGACTTAGAAACTACTCAATGTAGTTGATGTGAACTTATTATTTTCGTAATTTAACCTAGTGCTCTGATACCAACTTTTTCACGACTGGAATCTAGACCCCAGACGAAACCGGCGTCGTTGACCTCTCAGAGGTCGCAGACAAGCCTACTTACATTATTCTTACTTTACATAGGTTAATTTTGGCAGAAAATTTGAAACTTTTTGTTTCCTAACATACTTATAAAAACATTCTCATTAATACGTAATTGTTCACCATCAACCATCTAACATTAAGAGATAAGCAACTGAAAGAAATAGTTCAACTCTTATTATGCGTATAATTGCCAAAATAGCACTAATACATAGCCTGAATAAAAATAAAAAGGAAACGCTAGTGGAACATACTCCACTAGCTCAACTCCTAAACTAAGCTAGAACATAAAATAGTAGCATCCTCGAAAGCATGAGGACCTACCAAAGCCGAATGAATGCTGGACGTCCGGATAACTGCAACGATGATCCTGTAACTCTACCGTCCACCTGTGCCTGCACCTAAATTAGTAGAGTTTGTATGGGATTAGTACACACTTGTACTAAGTATGGGTATATGCAAGCACACACCAAGGACATGCATGAGAAAGAATAGCTCTTTCCTAACAACATGATTTTTGGAAGTCAAGTCAGTGGACTTACCAAATTGGGATTAGGAAAGTTTCCTAATTTGGATTAGGAAAGAGAATGATCTTTCCAAATTTGGATTAGGAAAGTCAGTGAGCTTATCAGATTGGGAATAGGAAAGTTATGCCATGAGAATAACATATATCATCATACTTTTCACATTTGCACACAGCACATAACATTTACACATAGCACATATCATATAGCATACAACACATTTTTGCATGTAGCACATAACTTCTTTCATATCATTCATTCATATGCCATGAGACCTTGGAATCATGGACTTGACATTAAGACATCCTAGAAAAGAGGCCTCAACATATGGGACCTCAACTGGGAGCCTTCGTTAGCAAACACAGAGTCTGCTTCATTCATTCATACGTACTTCATTTCTTTTCATTCATAGTCCAGTGAAATCACCTGTTATACCTAGGGTGCAGTTTAAGACTTTCATTAGGTTCGTTGTGCAATGACCAAGAATGACCTAATGTCATTACTTGAGTCGAACTCACCTTTGATTATCCTATCCTAACACCTTTGGTATCGTTCGTTTCATTATGTACATCATTTGAGGCTGGCCTCATTCATTCATTGGGAACTTTAACTTTAACTGACATAGATCATGTGAGCATCATGAAATCCAGTGTCTCCCCCACACCGAAAAGAGGTGGAATCACCGGCCAAGGTGACCCAAAAACATGCTAGCGTACATGGGAATTTAACCCCGCCAGATCCCTATATTGGCGGTATAGGTTCGAAGACTAGGAGATGTATGGAGACCCATACCCGGCAAGCCGGACAGTCTCATCTCATGAGAGTTACGTGAATCTTCACCCTTCCCGAAAGAAGGCATCACCGCTCATAGCTAGTCTATCGGTGCTCAGTATAAAGTTCCATTTCATTCAACTAATACATCATGGAAGCTGACTTCTAGTATGAGGACATCATAGCTCATTAGATGATTTCTCATCTCATCATTAGTATCAAGTGTGTTAAGCTCAATACATTCATTAGAGTGTTCATAGAGACTGATCTCTTCATTACCTTACACTCTCATAGGTGATTACGTATTGGTAACATTTATTTAGGCTCATTCCAGATTACTCTCATCATTTACATTAACCTTATATCATGGTGTCACCACATTCATCATCATTAGCACATTTGCTTTTCATAGTTATTCACCTCTTATTACGTGAATGTTCATTTCGTCTTATGCCAATGCACTTGGCCTTTTGGTGTGCTTTACACACTTACTTAACCCTTCTAGGGTTTCATTATTTCATTGTTCATTTCATCATTTCATTGTTCATCCCATCATATGCCAATGCACTTGGCCATTTAGTGTATTTTACACTCATACTTAACCCTTCTAGGGTTAATCATTTCATTTCATACATCTCAAGTTCACTTACTTTTGAACGTATGTTAGACTTATGTGTCTATACATACAAGCCATGAGGATTCATTCGTAGTTCATTATGTGACTCATACATTCCTAAGATTTTATAGTACAATACTTATGTATCTTGTATATATATACCAAGATCTTGATTTCGATCTAAGTAGATGGCATTATTCTTGGATGATTTGTTCACGTATGACTTATGTATCAAACGGAAGTTTGGGTAAGGAATCCCAAGTCTTGAATCAATTGGATATCATTTATATTTTTAATTGATTTTATTCTAATATTCATAACATTTTAACTCTAAGTCAAATCACAATATTAACATTGAAGGATTACTTTTCTATTTAACCTTGTTCTTGAATTGGCCGATGGGTTGTGGGTTAGAGCCCCCACAACCCCATATTCATTTTTCATTAACATGATATTCTCCCATTTTTTCTTAAACCAAGAGGTTGTGGGATCAAACCCCCACAGCCTCTTTTATTTTACTCTTAATTTCGCCCAAGTAAGGAGGTTGTGGGTTCGAACCCCCACAGCCTCCTTCTTTTTAATTAATTTTCGGTTAAGGGCTGTGAGGTGGTGGGTTCGAACCCCCACAGCCCCATATATATATTTTAAATATTTTCTCTAAGTTAAGAGTATGGACAGTGAGGTCGTGGGATCGAACCCCCACGGCCTCACCTATTTTTTTAACTTATTTTCGCCTCCTTTATTCCAGCCTTGAGGTCGTGGGTTCGATTCCCACGCCTCACATCTTTTATTTTTCTTATTTCTCCCTCTTCTTTGCTGCCCATAAGTCATGGGTTCGATTCCCCCCATCCCCATTTTTTTTATTTTTCATTTCGTGGGCAGCAGCTAAGGGGTTCGAATCCCCTTAGCCCCAACACATTTTTTTTTTTAAAATTTCAGCCTTGAAGTCATGTGAGGTCTTGGGTTCGATTCCCCTTGACCTCACCTATTTTAATCACTTTTAAAACTCGTTCAAAATTTCCAGAAGCTGCCCAAAATCAACATCACAAGCTGGAAATTTTGATTCCCTTTTTGCAGCCTATTTTCTCCATTCTTTAACGTTAAAAGTTCATGCATTTGGAGTAGTGTTTAGTGAGTACTTTAGGTGCGTTTTCATGGACATATTTGGCCAAGAATTTATCATTTAATTCAGCCACATTACACTTAATTGAACATCATCATTTACATAAGTTTATACACTTAAAATGACAACAAAAAATCATATCAAACTTGAATCTATAAATCAAAACTCATTTACAGTAAACTTTTTCACATACATACACATATTTTCGGCAACAAGGCTTGTCATTCATATGATTCCAAATACATGTTCATGAACATATTCATCACGAAAACACATTGCAACACCTAATTTCTACCAGCAAACATACCAACCTATGATTTGATGGGAGCTAATGACAGGGACATGCAACGGGGAACAACCCTAGTTTTCGGATTGAATATACTGAATCCTAAGGGTCTCTTGGGAAAGGGACCAAGAGTAAGAAGACCCATACCTTTATTTTTCTTGTTCAACCGCGAAATTGCTGCCCAAAATCCTCTCCAAAATCAGTCCAAGTTCAACACATCAACACCAATCGACGGAAGACTCCTCCCCTTTGCTTAAAGTAATGGATTTACGTTGTTTTTCTTAGATTTTTGGTGTGAGTTCTTCAAGTGTGAAGAACTTCAATATTTTTCTGTTTTTGAACATGTTTTGGCAGAGAGAAAACGTGAGAGAGATAGTGAAACGTGAGAGAGAGAGATAGTGAGAGAGAGTGGCTTAAAATTAGGAATTTTAGTTTGGGAATTAGTCAAACTAGGACTCTTTGTTAAACCTTTAAATAAAAAATCTGATTTTTCTTTTTCTTAAATCAGATAATATTTATTAATTAATTAAATTAATTTATCCATTTAAATAAAAACAAGTTAAATAATTGCTTCCACCTAGGTTCGAACCCGGTTGGAGCAAGACTTCACTTCAAGAGCTCAATTTCGGCTCTCTCTCCCCAAATTGCCCCTCCACTTTATTAATTAAATATTTACATATGTATTTAGGGTAATTACGATATTACCCTTAGCCTGGGAAAAGACCATTTTACCCCTAGACCCTAAAAACTAAAGCTTTTCTCTCTTTAAGTCCGGTAAAGACTTATTCGAGTATATCTTCGTATTCGAGAGCCCTACATGGTTGGTCCCAACCTTTCCAAGCTCAATTAACTCCCCAAGTTAGTTGGCTTGGTTGTAGAAAGGGTTCCGAGGTCTGGTTCTATGCGCATCAATCTGTGTGAACCCTGGTCTAATCATAGGCATTCTTGACACACTAAGCATTTCTTATCTTATCCATTTTCAGGGTTGTTACAACTTGCAGCATACCTGTGACCACATCAGCGGACTTCTCCTGCTCCTCTCTGCCTTTCAGGGCATAGAACCTATTCCTCTTAGGAGGCTCGGCTGCTGCTGCACCCTGTGGATTTGGCCTAGGCTGAGTATTACCTCCAGCCTGACCTCTGTTTTGTGGACAGTCTCTGACCATGTGTCCACTCTTACCACAACCGAAGCAGGCATTAGTGCCCTGTCTGCACTCTCCATTGTGAGCTCGGCCATACTTAGCACAATTCTTCTTAGGACGCTGCATCTCACCTCCATTGCCTTTCTTGGGCTCAGGTCTGCCTCCTCTAGGTGTAGCACCTCTCTGAGGATTAGAATTCCCAGAACTCTGTTGCCCCTTTTTGAACCTTGGCTACTCACGGACGCCAAAGTTGTTCCTGTAGCCTCCATGACTGGGTCCTGTCTGTTATTGAGGCCTAGGCCTCCTAGCATCACGAACACCTCTCTTTCTGCGGCTGTCCTCTACCTGCTGGACATGCACCATCAACCTGGAAAGATCCATATTATCATGGAGCATAGCAGATCGACACTCCTCCTCCAGGTCTCCATTGATTCCTGTGAGGAACCTGCTCATCTCATCCCTGCTGTTAGAAACCAGGGAAGTAGCATACCTGGGTGATTTCAACAAAGTCAGTATTATCCTCATTCTTGCTATTAAATACTAGGGAAAACAACATACCTTGATAGCTTAACAAACTTCAGGGAATACTCCCTAACTGTCATAGAGCCTTGTTTGAGGTTGATGAATTCCTCAACCTTGGCCTCCCTCATCTCCCTGGGAAAAAATCTCTCCAGAAATGTTGTCTTGAACAACTCCCATGTGACTGACACTCCACCTAAGACACGACTATCTTGCCACATCTTGCACCAAGTCTGTGCAACATCCTTGAGCTGGTAGGAAGCCAACTCAGCCTTCTCAAACTCAGTGGCCCCCATAGCCACCAGGATCTTATGAATCTCATCCACAAACTCCTGGGGATCCTCTGATGTCCTAGACCCGGTGAAAATAGGAGGATTTATCCTCGTGAAATCCCTCAGCCTGTCAGCCATGCTACGAATCGGTGGGTTCTCCCTCTGAACATCCTGTCGGTTGACCTAGGCAGTCATAGCCTGGGCCTGCATAGTAATGGCCTGTGCCATTTGGGCCAGAGATGCCCTCACTTCAGCATCAGTCAACCCAGCTGGGTTAACTGGCATGGCCACTCCTTCAGCTGGAGCCTGGGGTAGATCCTGATTACCCCTAGCAGCTGCTCCTCCTCTCCTCTGACCATTTCCTCTCCTAGTGTTCATTCTCTGGAAAAACAAAAAGGATTGACGTTGGACACGCTCATAACACCAAGAATTCAGGCATTTAGAAAAGCACGATAAGATCAGAAAAAGGGAAATTTTCCTACGCATCATGCAGTCTCTAATTCAGGATAGTGGTGCACTTCACTACTATGACTTAGAAACTACTCAATGTGGTTGATGTGAACTTATTATTTTCGTAATTTAACCTAGTGCTCTGATACCAACTTTGTCAGGACTGGAATCTAGACCCCAGACGAGACCGGCGTCGTTGACCTCTCAGAGGTCGCAGACAAGCCTACTTACGTCATTCTTACTTCATAAAGGTTAATTTTAGCGGAAAATTTGAAACTTTTTATTTCTTAACATACTTATAAAAACATCTTCACTAATACGTAATTGTTCACCATCCACCATATAACATTAAGAGATAAACAACTAAAAGAAATAGTTCAATTCTTATTAAGTGTATAATTGCCAAAATGGTACCAATACATAGTCTGAATAAAAATAGGAAAGAAACGCTAGTGGAACACTCCACTAGCTCAACTCTAAAACTAAGCTAGAATATAAAACAGTAGCATCCTCGAAAGCATGAGGACCTACCAAAATCGTATGAATGCTGGACGTCCGGATAATTGCAGCGATGATCCTGTAGCTCTATCGTCCACCTGTGCCTGCACCTAAAATAGTAGAGTTTGTATACGGTTAGTACACACTTGTACTAAGTATGGGTATATGCAAGCACACACCAAGGACATGCATGAGAAAGAATAGCTCTTTCCTAACAACATAATTTTTGGAAGTCAAGTTAGTGGACTTGCCAAATTGAGATTAGGAAAGTTTCCAAATTTGGATTAGGAAATTGAATGATCTTTCCAAATTTGGATTAGGAAAGTTATGCCATGAGAATAACATATGTCATCATACTTATCACATTTGCACATAACGCATAACATTTACACATAGCACATATCATATAGCACATAGCACCTTTTGCATGTAGCACATAACTTCTTTAATGTCATTCATTCATATGCCATGAGACCTTGGAATCATGGACTTAACATTAAGACATCCCAGAAATTAGGGCTCAACATATGGGAACTCAACTAGGGAGTCTTCATTAGCAAACACAGAGTCTGCTTCATTCATTCATACATACTTCATTTTATTTCGTTCATAGGCCAGTGCGAAAACCAGCTATACCTAGGGTGTAGTTTACGACTTTCATCGGGTTTGCTGTGCAATGATCAAGAATAACCTAGTGTTATTACCTGAGTCTAGCTGACCTCTTGATTATCCTATCCTAACACCTTTGATATCGTTTATTTCATTATGTGCATCATTTGAGACTGGCCTCATTCATTCATTGGGAACTTTAACTTTAACCGACATAGATCATGTGAGCATCATGAAATCCAGTGTCTCCCCAACACCGAAAAGAGGTGGAATCACCGGCCAAGGTGACCCAAAAACATGCTAGCGTACATGGGAATTTAACCCCGCCAGATCCCTATATTGGCAGTATAGGTTCGAAGACTAGGAGATTTATGAAGACCCATACCCGGCAAGCCGGACAGTCTCATCTCATGAGAGTTACGTGAACCTTCGCCCTTCCCGAAAGAAGGCATCACCGCTCATAGCTAGTCTATCGGTGCTCAGTATAAAGTTCCATTTCATTCAACTCATACGTCATGGAAGCTGACTTCTAGTATGAGGACATCATAGCTCATTAGATGATTTCTCATCTCATCATTAGTATCAAGTGTGTTAAGCTCAATACCTTCATTAGAGTGTTCATAGAGACTGATCTCTTCATTATCTTACACTCTCATAGGTGTGTACGTATTGGTAACATTTATTTAGGCTCATTCGAGATTACTCTCATCATTTACATTAATCTTATATCATGTTGTCACCACATTCATTATCATTAACACCCTTGCTTTTCATAGTTACTCACCTCTTATTACGTGAACGTTCATTTCAGCATATGCCAATGCACTTGGCCATTTAGTGTATCTTACACTCATACTTAACCCTTCTAGGGTTCATCATTTCCTTACATACTTCTTAGATTCACTTACTTTGAACGTATGTTAGACATATGCTTCTATACATTCAAGTCATGACACTTCATTCATATTTCGTCTAAGATTATGTGATACAAGACTTATGCATCTTGTATATGTGCCAAGATCTTGATTTCGATCTAAGTATGTGGCATTATTCTCGGATATTTTATTCACGTATGACTTATGTATCAATACGGAAGCTTGAGCAAGGAAACCCAAGTCTTGAATCAATTGGATATCATTTATATTTTTGATTGATTTTATTCTAATATTCATAACATTATGACTCTAAGTTAAATCACAATATTAACATTGAAGGATTAATTTTCTCCTTAGTAATAATCCTAATTTGGCCGAAGGGTTGTGGGTTCGAACCCCCACAACCCCTTTTTCATTTTTATTAACTTCATCTTGCCCAATTTCTCCTAAACCAAGAGGTTGTGGGATCAAACCCCCACAGCCTCTTTTATTTTGTTCTTTAATTCGCCTAAGTAGGGAGGTTGTGGGTTCGAACCCCCACAGCCTCCTTACTTTTAATTAATTTTCGCTAGGGGCTGTGAGGTGGTGGGTTCGAACCCCCACAGCCCCATATATATTTTCTTTTTAAATTTTTTTTTTCGCTAAGTTGAGAGCATGGACAGTGAGGTCGTGGGATCGAACCCCCACAGCCTCACTTGTTTTTAATACTTATTTTCGCCCCCTCTATTCCCAGTCTTGAGGTCGTGGGTTCGATTCCCACGCCTCACATCCTTTTCTTTTTATTTTATTTTCTGTTCTTCTTGAGTTCTGACCGAGGGGTGGTGGGTTCGAATCCCACTCCCCTCATTTATTTTACTCATTCATCCCTCCGCCTGCACCCAGGATCGAACCCCCCAACCCTCACCCATTTTCGTGGATTATTTCACCCAAGGATGAGGTCACGGGTTCAATTCCTAGTGGCCTCATTCTTTTATTTTATATTAAATTTCCAGATTCTTATGCATTAACATTTAACCTAAAACTAACTTGTAATATGCTGGAAATTTTAGTCACTTTCTAACTCATAACATCAATGCATTACTTAGTTCAAGGTTACATTCATGGATCCGTTTTAACGTATTTGTAAGTGCATCATTCATAAAATTAATTGGCTATAGGATTCTTATTCAAATCAGCCACATTTCCTTTTTATGAACATCACGATCTTCATGAGTTTGTGTACGTAAATTAACAACCACAACATTAATAATTTAGAGCATCAAGGCCGAGACCCTTGTTTTGGTCACACACTTGCACACAATTACACATAATTCCGAACACATACATGGGTTGTCATTTTTGTAATTTAACGTACATTCAACACATTCACATTCAGCACAAACATCACACATTCCTAAGTCTACCAGCATTCATACCAACCTACGAATTCGTTGGGAGCTAATGTCAGGGACATACAATGGGGAAAACAATCCTAGTTTTTGAGCCGAATATTCTGAATCCTAGGGGTCTCTTGGGAAAGGGACCAAGAGTAAGAAGACCCATACCTTAATTTCCTTGTTCAACCACGAAATTTCTGCCCAAAATCCTCTCCACAAATCAGTCCAAGCTTCCTCAATCTTCCACACTACCCGACAACAACTTCTCTTTGCTTTATCATTTTGGTTACTTTGTTTTTCTTAAAATTTCGTGTGAGTTCTTCAAGTGTGAAGAACTCTTGATATATTTTCAGTTCTTCACCTTAGTTTTGCAGAGAATAATCGTGAAAGAGAAGAGAGATGTTGACGTGAGAGAAGGAAAGAGTTAAACGTGCAAGGTAGTTTAGGCTTAGGTAAGGACTTAGTCAACTAGGACTCTTTCAAACTTTAAATAAAAATCTGATTTTTCTTTTTCCTAAATCAGATAATATTTATTATTTAATTAAATTAATTTATCAAATTAAATAAAAGCAAGTTGAATCCTTGCTTCTAGTGGGGCTCGAACCCGAGTGACTCCCATTTGCGAAAATGGGTCATTTCGGGTTGCCCCACCCGAATTACTTTATTTAATTAAATTAATTTATTAAATATTTAATTCCTCAGGGTAATTACAATATTACCCTTGGCTTGGAAAAGACCATTTTACCCTTGGACCCTCAAAACTTAAAATTTCTTCTTTTGAGTCCGGTAAAAACTCTTTCGATTAAATCTTCGTTTTCGTGAGCCTCACATGGTTGGTTCCAACCTTTCCAAGCTCAATTAACTCCCCAAGTTAGTTGGCTTGGTCGTAGTAAGGGTTCTGAGGTCTGGTTCTACGCGTATCAGCCCGTGTGGACCTTGGTGTAATCGCAAGCATTCTTGAAAACCTAAGTCTTGATCCTATTCATTTTTAGGGTTGTTACAAATAACCTTCCCATGTTGCATAAGCACACACCCCAAACCAACATGGGATGCATCACAATAGACCACAAAGCCCTTTGTACCTTCCGGTTGTGTCAACACCGGAGCTGAAGTAAGCCTATCTTTCATTAATTGGAAGCTCTTTTCAGATGCTTTGGACCACTCAAACTTCTTACACTTTTGGGTCAAAGTAGTCAAAGGAGATGCAATGGACGCAAAATTATCCACGAACCTCCTATAATAACCCGCAAGACAAAAGAAACTCTGTATATCAGTTGGAGTCAATGGTCTCGGCCAATTCCGCACCGCTTCCATTTTCCTTGGATCAACCTCAACTCCTTCACTAGAGATGATGTGACAAAGAAATGCTACCGACCTCAACCAAAACTCACATTTGCTATACTTGGCAAATAATTGATGCTCTTTAAGGGTTTTCAATACCACCCTCAAATGACCCATGTGATCACCTTCATTCTTCGAATATACCAAGATGTCGTCCATGAACACATTGACAAATGAATCTAGGTAACTTCGAAATACTCTATTCATTAGGTCCATGGACGCCGCCGAAGCATTAGTGAGACCAAATGACATAACAAGAAACTCATCGTGGCCATAAAGAGTCCGAAAGGACGTCTTTGGTACACCCTCACCTCTCACCCTTAGTTGGTGATACCCCGACCTCAAGTCAATTTTGGTGAAGTAGCTGGCCCCTTGGAGTTGATCAAATAAATCATCAATCTGGGGGAGAGGATACTTGTTCTTCATTGTGACTTTGTTGAGTTGGCGATAATCAATATACATTCTCAAGGACCAATCTTTCTTCTTCACGAACAAGACCGGAGCACCCCATGGAGAAATGCTAGGCCTTATAAAGCCATTGTCTAGCAAATCTTTAAGTTGTGCCTTCAAATACTTCAATTCGGCCAGAGCCATTCTATATGGAGGAATCGAAATAGGGTTTGTTTCCGGTAGAAAATCGATACCAAAATCAATTTCCCATTTGAGAGGAATACCGGTAAGGTAATTAGGGAAAACCTCCGGAAATTCACTCACTACGGTTACCGACTCAATGGGAGGAATTTCGGAGTGAAGATATTGGACTCTCACTATATGATATAGGCAGCCCTTAGAGATCATTTTGTACGCCTTCAAACAAGAAATGATACGACCTCTAGGAATAGAACTTCCCCCCTTCCACTCAACAACGGGTTCATTTGGGAAATTGAATCTCACTACCCTTGTCCTACAATCAATACTGGCAAAACAAGAATGCAAACAATCCATGCACAAAATAATATCAAAATCAAGCATATCTAGTTCAACTAGATCAACATTATAAACTCTATTGGGCAACATAATAGGACAATTTCTATAAACCCTATTTGCAACAACCGACTCACCCACCGGTGTAGACTCTAAGAAAGGCTCATGCAAAATATCAGGTAAAGTATCAAACTTTTTAGCCACAAGAGGTGTAACAAAATACAAAGTAGCACCCGGATCAAGTAAAGCATAAACATCACTAGCAAAGACTTGTAACATACCGGTCACCACATCGGGAGAGGTCTCTTGCTCACCCCTACAACGAAGAGCATAGAAACGGTTCTTCTTTGGAACATCACTAGAACCACTTGCTTGACCACTCTTCTCTTGCCCCTTCATGTTAGGAAAATCACGAACTTTGTACCCAACTTTTCCACAACTAAAACATTTATCCGTACAAATGAGACAAGTACCGAAATGCTTCTTTCCACACTCACCACAAGTAGGCTTACCAATAGGTGAATTACCACTTTTGCCCTTTTGAGCTCTCGGCTTTGACCCTTTTTCATCACGAGTCTTGGGGAACTTGGATGGAACTTGATTAGAGAACCTCTTTTTGAACCAAGCCTTGTCTTGAATCTCAAGCCTACTCTTGGAAGAATTCTTTGCAAAGGACCTTGTCTTCTTAGCATATCTTGCCTTTCTCCTAACCCGTGCCTCCTCAACTTGCCTAGCATGCACCATAAGCCGAGAGATATTCATAGTATCATGAAGCATGACCGAATGACATTTTTCTATTAGATCATTCGGTACACCCATCACGAAGTGACTCATCTCATCTCTAGGATCCAACCAAGGAAGGAGCATATTTTGACAACTTAGTAAACTTCATAGAATATTCAAGAACACTCGTACCTCCTTGATGAAGGTTGATGAATTCCACGACTTTGGCCTCCCTCATCTCTCTAGGGAAGAATCGATCCATAAATGCCTTTCTGAATATCTCCCATGTTACCGGCCCACCACGAAGAGGCCGATTAACCCTCTATTGAACATACAAAGTTTGAGACACATCTTTGAGTTGATATGTGTCTTACTCGGCCTTCTCACTTGAACTCAACCCCAGAGCAAAGAGAACCTAATACACCTCATCGATGAACTACTGGAGGGCCTAATAAACCCTAGAACCATTGCAGGTAGGCGGATTCATCCGAGTGAAGTCCCTCAAACGGGATGACATAGTAGAGACTTGCAAGTTGGCTTGAGGTGCAACCTCCCGGTTGGCTTGTGCCGTCATAGCTTGAGCTTGGAGAGTGGCGGCTTGAGTTTGAGAAGTAATGGCTTGGGCCATTTCAAGAAGGGCAGACCTTATCTCTCCATCCGTCAAGGGTGGAGGGTTGGCCGGAACTTCCTCAACATTAACCCCCTCTTCAAGTGGAGGATCTTCTTCAACACGGTGAGGAGAAACTTCCTCCTCAAGCCTCCTAGCCACATTCCTCCGAGTATTCATTGCCTATAACCAAAAGTAAAGGGTTAAGACGAAAGCACATAATAGTTACTCTAGAGGCACGATATTGGATTTCCAAGAAAGATTTAGATTACTAAGCATCATATAGATTTCTATTCATAAGTGTGGCGCGCTTCACAATTATGAGTACGAATGTACATAGACGTGGTTGAGAGAGACATAGTTATCAAGGATATTTAACTCATGCTCTGATACTAAGTTTGACACATCCAGGGAGTACCCCCTAGACGTAACCGACGTCATCGTACTCTTTGAGGACTAAGACTAGCATCTTAGCATTCATCATAACATTCATTGGCTAAATTATGCGGAAAAACTAAAACTTTTTAACTATATCAAATCGGAGGTTTACATAGACCTCTACATACACATAATGGTATAATATCGAGTATACATAGACCCGTTGTATAGAAAGATTACTTAGTCTTCTATTTTTATTTCATACACATATATAAGATAGAATTAGAGTCATAAAATCCGTCTCATCTCATAAACCATCTAAAACGACAATACAACATAGGCATTACCCTACAACAACAAAAGTAAGCCACATATTGTAACATTCCTGAAAATCATATGTCTAAAGAAGAGCCCAGTATGCCCATAGGATAGCCTATTAGGGGTATATATGCACACCAATGTCCTATATTGAGAAATATTGGGCATAGTATAGAAAAATTGTCTAAGTGATATTAGCCAATTTTCTATATACGAATATGAAATATACTTTTTGGGTTGCCATACCCTAATCCAAGATTGACGTTTAAGAAATGTACCTGCAATGAAGACCCTAAGCTAAAATTTTGTATTCAACCATATCAACACTTTAGTTACTAGGCATCCAAGTGTCAAGCCTAGTACCATAGCACATGACCATTTAAAATGATCATGTAAATTGAGCAGTGTCCAAGGACATGGTGAGGGTCCTTGGGACAATAAGTAAATATTCCAAATAGGACATAAAGAATAGTTAGTTAGGAAAGTACAACCAACACATGTGAAAGCACATGTGCAAGACATGTGGAGAAGCGGCCAAAGGAGGGGACCACCCTAACCGAATTCAGTTAGGGTAGTTAGGGGGAAAACGTGCACAAGGGACAACTCCATGTGGGGCCTAACTTTCTAACAGACTCTAAACTCTAACCTACTACCCTAAATATCTAACTAACCAAGGACCAAATGAAATAAACTAATTAGTGCACCCGACTTAACCGGGTGACACTAACCTAGTAACTAGTTAAAGAGACCACCTAGTACCTAACCTAGGATGGTCCAAAAGGTTGGTTATGGTCCTAACAACTTAGGGATACTTTAGTAATTACCTAGGCTACTTAATTAATTAATTTATCAGCTTAATTATTTAATTTGAAAGGACAAAACCGAAATTACAAAGTAATTTCCAGATTTCGGTTAAGACAAGAAAAAGACAACCTAGTACCTAACCTAGGATTGTACAAAAGGTTGGTTATGGTCCTAATAACTTAGGGATACTTTAGTAATTACCCTAGGATACTTAATTAATTAATTTATCAGCATAGTTAATTAATTTAAAAGGAAAAAACCGAAATCACAAAGCAATTTCCAGATTTCGGTTAAGACAAGAAAAAGACAACCTAGTACCTAACCTAGGATGGTCCAAAGAATTAGTTATGGTTATAACGACTTAAGGCTACTTTAGTAATTGGACTAGGCCAATTAATTAATTAAATTAGCCATTTAATTAATTAAATTAAAGTGGTAAAACCGAAATTCTTACACTAACCTAGTACAACTCAAGAAACATCGTAGTACTTAACCTACGATGGTCCAAAAGGGTTAATTTTGGTTCCAATAATTTAGGGGCACTTTAGTAATTATCCTAGGTCCCTTAATTAATTAAATTAGCCATTTAATTAATTAGTTTAAAGGGGGAAAACGAAATTCTTATGAAAAATTTCAGATTTGACCAAGTATTGTGTTTTACTAGTTCTAGTCAATCTAGGAGGGGCTTTTTAGTAATTAGTTAATTAATTTATTTAATTAACTTATTAAAACCTAAGTTGAATGAGTCAATACCAGTTCCTAAGACTTATACCAACGTTTAAACTCATAGAATAGGCGATGCAAAAAAAGTAAGCAACGAACGAAAGAAAAAGGCAGAAAATTTATCGATTTCTCTGGGGCAATTTCAAGGTTTCTTCAAGGTTTCGTTCAAGGTGGTCTTCATAGATTAAGTTCTTCATAAGGTATGGGTTTCTCTCCTGGACCCCTTTCTCCAAGAGAGCATTCTTTCCAACGATTCAAAGATCTTGAAAACTAGGGTTGTTCCCGTATTTTTATCGAACTCCTTGTCCCTAGTATCCTTTTTGATTCCATCTGGAATAGTTAGAGATCATGTTGTTGGTATGTGGTTCTGGCTGATCTTATGTGTAATGTTC
This sequence comes from Solanum sitiens, assembly GCA_016801875.1. Classification (NCBI taxonomy): domain Eukaryota; kingdom Viridiplantae; phylum Streptophyta; class Magnoliopsida; order Solanales; family Solanaceae; genus Solanum; species Solanum sitiens. The sequence continues at coordinate 170,727 of JABWTJ010000140.1, read as the reverse complement.
TTGAATTATGAATGTCGATTAACCTATGAAGTTGTGATCGTGTAAAGTTAACTTCTTAAAACAAGAATTAAGAACCAATCATGTGCTAGTTACGTCCGTAAACGTTAAGTGATTGATGTGATTATACAAATGTTGACTTGATGTTTTGTAACATTATGAATATTCTAAAGTCATAAAATGTTAATATGATGCTGTCCAATATGTCTTAAAAACGTTACCCTAAAGTCATAAACTAAGATTGGTTAATAGAATGATACTATGTTAAGATGTTTCCGAAAATGTTATGTATGAAGATGATTTTGGTTTGTTGTGCATACCTACTGTTAATGTGACTTGTTTAGGATGTTGCGTTCGTTAAATGATCATATTATCCTGTCCAAGATGTTTAAAAACGTTATGCCTAAAGTTATGTTATAAGGTTGGCTAAAAAGATCTCCATGAAATCATAATTTGAGTGATTGTTTGGCTTATGCCAATAAAATGGCTAACAACATATTGACCAAAAAGGGATGCATGCAAATGGATATAATATTATGTTAAATAATTAAAAGATTCGCTAATGAATAATATACATATCCAACAAAGCATGAAAGAATATAAAATTGGCCTATGCCAACAAAGATGGTTATGAAATCTATACCCAAATGTTTTTGCCAATACTAATCATATGCCAATCTTTTGTAGTAAGAGTATCAAATATATTATAAGCACTTCTGAAGTAATTGAATGAATCCATAACCAAGGGAAATCCATTCATTGGGACAACTCCTAACATGATATAAAAGAATGAACTATGAACATATGTAATTCATTGAAAGAAGTGTTCATCGTCCATAAACGATGAAATGAATCTACTACACTAAAGTAAAGAAGTAACGTGAGTTAAAACATAATTAAAGGGGTCTAAACTAAATAACTGAACATAATGGGGTGTTAAAGAAAGTGAGACAAGTCTCACTTACACCTAAGCTACTATGTTAAAAGATTACTCACGAATGAAGGCGTTAGAATGTGTGAGACTTGTCTCATTAACACCTAAGGATGATATGTAAGGACAATTCACATTTCATCAATGTAATGTAAGGATGAGATATAAGGACAATTCACCTCTCATCAATGTAAAGTAAGGATGATATGTAAGGATAATTCACATTTTATCAATGTAAAGTAAGGCTGACAAGTCATCAAAAGAGTAAGTAAATCTCAATCTAGAAGCAATCTTCCACAATACTTGAGTAAACTCTAAAAGATAAAGAAGATAATAAAAGTGAGCACATCACCGATAGACTAGTTATGAATGGTGATACCTTCCTTCGGGAAGGCGGCGGAGGTTCACATAATTCTCATGAAGATGAGACTGTCCACAAAGGTGGGTATGGGTGTCCCAAAATCTCCTAGTCTTCGAACTATGTCTAGCCAACATAGAAACTATCTAGTGGTTTCCACCTAAGCGAGCTAGGCATGTTCGGTTTCACTTTGGCCGGTGATTCCACCCCTTTTTGGTGTAGGGAAGACACTGGATTTCATGTTTAGCTCACATGATCTATGTCGGTTAATGCTCACGATATGTTTTTGGTTCACTTTAGCCGTGAGCCACTCCTTTTCATTGTGGAGTGAACACTTGAAATGGATTCTTCTTAGCCGGGGATCACCCCTTTCCATATGTGGGGAAGACACTAGATTCCATGTGTAGCTCACATGGTCTAAGATTCATTTTAACCGGTGAATCACCCCTTTTCGGTGTGGGGCAGACACTGGATTTCATGTTAGCTCGCATGATCTTATTCCCTATGATGACACTATGAAAGTGAGAATGAATGATGATGATGGAATGTATGTTCAAAGTGAGCACTGATGAAGATCTTAAGAATGTCAAGTGCCAATATCACACTCATGAAGTTTCAGTAAATAATAGGCAAAGCCAAATAAGATTGACTTATAATGACTTCTTTTATTATCAAAATAATCATAGCCAATAATGAATTCAAATATACTTATCCAAAATGATCAACTAATGTATTTAGCTAATAAAAATTGGCTTATAAAGAATTCATGCCCAAAGTAAGCAAGAACATAAGTTTTAATGATATGCCCCAAATAACTATGCACATTATGCAATAAACTAACGAATGAGTATAGTCAATAAGTATTGACATATAAATATATGCATATCCCAAATTGTAGTTAAATCATTTCCGTAATCTCTTGAATTTCTTACTTGATTCATTGTGGGTATGGGACTACAATGAATCATTGCACTTATAAGTAAAACATTGGACCAAAGGAATTATTGAACTTCACAACAACAAGAAGAAAAAGACTGAAAAATAAACTAAGTCCCAAAAATGGCTCTCGGGTTTGGGCAATCAAAATCTCAAATCACCGCCCGAGTTGTTCTAAAATTTTGTTGATGATACAAATGTCTTGGAATCATACAAAAAATGAGTTGTGTGCTTTGAATGCATTAAAATACATCATATTCATAACAAAATTCACAACTAACAAATTAGGAAAGTCTAGTGATGTCACTTTCAAGAATGGCATGTTGTTTAGGAAGAGCTTTCCTTCATCATGCATAGCTTTATGTGTATGTGTGAATACACCCATACTTAGTACAAGTGGTGTACTAACCCCCTACTATTTACTATTTTTATATGTGCAGTTCAGAGAGTAGATTGACGACACTTGCAGCGATTTGGACTTCAGCGTTTCTCCAAACCATTTGGTAGGTCCTCTTGATTTCGAGGATGCTACAAGCATTAGTCCAGCTTTAGATGTAGATATAGCTAGTGGATGTTGTCCCTAGCATTTCCTTTATATTTTATTTCGAACCGTTTTGATGTAAGGTTGTGTTTGGCAAACTTTACAATATATTCATCTTCAGTTTCGAATTGATTCCTTATGTTAGTTGGTTGTCTATTGATGTTGAGCTTAGTATATAATGTTTAATATGTAATGACTATATGAAGTCTACGTAAACTTCATATGTATAAAAATTTTCAAACTTTCCGCAAATTTAACTAGATGAATGTGATGAATGGAAGATGAGGCTTGTCTTTGACCTCTAAGAGGTTAACAACGCCGATGGCGATTCGGATTCAAGAATCTGGGTCATTACAAACTTGGTATCAGAGCATGAGGTTAAATTACCTAGGATCTAAAGCACAACACAACCACGTTACGTAGTTTCTAACTTAGGCTATGAAGCGCGCCACAATCATGACTTAGAGACTACGCGATGATAGGAAATCTTCCCTTCTTCTACTCTTTATCGTGCTAACTAGAGCTTTGACATTTTGTGTCATTCTAAGTATCTAACTTCCTTCTTGTGTGAACGCATAGAAGAATACACACAAGAATAAGGATGAACAATTGGTCTAAGGCGCCAGACTCAAAATCTAGCCTTCCCTAGAAGGGGACATAATGGAAATGCCTAACATGGACAAAAGACGTGTGGTGAGTGTAGTTGTTCGCATGGAGGTGAATTCATGGTAATGTCTAAAAGCCTGCTATGAGTATAGATGAGTAGGAGAAGTCTAAGTTGGTTGCATACCAACACAAGAATATGTCTTAGACATGGATTTGCTTCATAAGTGTTATGCTATAATAGATTATAGAAAAAGGGTAGTAAGGCTTCAGTTTCCAAATAAGTTGGGTTAAAATGAGAAGGGCGTGGTTCAAATACAACAGGCCAAATAATTTAAAATCTTAAAGCTAATAAGATGATGTCTAAGGGATACTTATGCCACTTAGTAAGAGTCAAAGACTTAGAACAAGAAGTTCCTTCCATAGACTCTGTGTCCGTAGTAAATATGGGGTTTGGTAAAAAAGGGAAGTTGAGTCTGAGGTATATAGGTCATTATGATATCTTACAACAAGTAGGTAAAATTACCAAATGACTTGGCTTCTATTCATCAGTGTTTCACGTTTCGATACTTGAGAAGTGTCTACGCGATCCAACGTCTATCCTACCCGTCGAGGGGTTAGGAGTCGATGGAAATCTTTCCTTATGAAGAGGTTCCCGTTGCAATTTTAGATCATCAAGTGAACCGACTAAAGAACAAGGAGGTTCTCACCGTGAAGGTGTTATGGAGGAACCACCTTGTTGAGGGGGCAAGATGGGAGGCCGAGGCCAATATGAGATTCTGTTACCCTCACTTGTTCAGTTCTTGAGGTTAGATATACTCTTCCTAAGTCTACTTTTTTATTAAAGAAACTCATAGTTTTAGTACATTAGTCGATCTTGGTATTGTAAGTCCATAATCGTATGTATTATAATTGCACTATGTGAGTTAAAATAAATTCATGTTGCATTCATGTTGCATTCATGTTGCTCTTTTTGTATAGCATAGACATGATTTTTGTGTTTCATGAGTTGTGATGTGCATTAAGCTAACTGTGATTGAGAAGGAAATTCCTCAATCTCAAATATGAAGTTTTATATAAGCTTGAATGAGATGCATCATCCAAACAAGTGTGAATCAGATATTCACAAAAGAGAAACGTTTAAGTATGATTGAGTAACTTTCGGAAATCACCCTCTTTGTTTAAATGATGTATAAGTGACATTCGGGGATGAATGTTCCTAAGGGGGGGATAATGTAATATTCCAGAAAATCATATGTCTAAAGAAGAGCCCAGTATGCCCTTAGGATAGCCTATTAGGGGTATATAGTCACCCCAATGCCCTATATTGAGAAATATTGGGCATATTATAGAAAAACTGGCTAAGAGATATTAACCAATTTTCTATATATGAAAATGAAATATACTTTTTGGGTTGCCATACCCCAATCCAAGATTGACGTTTAAGAAATGTACTTGCAATGAAGACCCTAAGCTAAAATTTTGTATTCAACCATATCAACCATATCAACACTTTAGGTACTAGGCATCCAAGTGTCAAGCCTAGTACCATAGCACATGACCATTTAAAATGATCATGTAAATTAAGCAGTACCCAAGGACATGGTGAGGGTACTTGGGACAATAAGTAAATATTCCAAATAGGAAATAAAGAATAGTTAGCTAGGAAAGTACAACCAACACATGTGAAAGCACATGTGCTAGACATGTCGAGAAGCGGCCAAAGGAGGGGACCACCCTAACCGAATTCAGTTAGGGTAGTTAGGGGGAAAACGTGCACAAGGGACAACTCCATGTGGGGCCTAACTTCCTAACAGACTCTATACTCTAATATACTGCCCTAAATAGCTAACTAACCTAGGTCCAAACGAAATAAACTAATTAGTGCACCCGACTAAACCGGGTGACACTAACTTAGTAACTAGTTAAAGAGACCACCTAGTACCTAACCAAGTATGGTCCAAAAGGTTGGTTATGGTCCTAAAAACTTAGGGATACTTTAGTAATTACCTAGGCTACTTAATTAATTAATTTATCAGCCAACCAAATAAATTTAAAAGGACAAAACCGAAATCAAAAAGCAATTTCCAGATTTCGGTTAAGACAAGAAAAAGACAACCTAGTACCTAACCTAGGATGGTCCAAAGGATTAGTTATGGTTATAAAGACTTAAGGGTACTTCAGTAATTATCCTAGTCCAATTAATTAAATAAATTAGCCATTTAATTAATTAAATTAAAGTGGTAAAACCGAAATTCTTACACTAACCTAGTACAACTCAAGAAACATCCTAGTACTTAACCTACGATGGTCCAAAAGGGTTAATTTTGGTTCCAATGATATAGGGGCACTTTATTAATTACCCTAGGTCCCTTAATTAATTCAATTAGTCATTTAATTAATTATTTTAAAGGGGCAAAACAAAATTCTTAGGAAAAATTTCAGATTTGACCAAGTATTGTGTTTTCCTAGTTCTAGTCAATATAGATGGGGCTTTTTAATAATTATTTAATTAATTTATTTAATTAACTTATTAAACCCTAAGTTGAATGAGTCAAGATCAGTTCCTAAGACTTAGAATCACGTTTAAACTCATAGAAAAGGCGACGCAAAAAAAGTAAGCAACGAAAGAAAGAAAAAGGCACATAATTTATCAATTTCTCTTGGCAGATTTCAAGGTTTCTTCAAGGTTATGTCAAGGTGTTCTTCGTAGATTAAGTTCTACATAAGGTATGGGTTTATCTCATGGACTTATTTCTCCAAGAGAACTTTCTTTCCAATGATTCAAAGATCTTGAAAACTAGGGTTATTCCCGTGTTATCGTCGAACTCCTTGTCCCTAGTATCCTTTTTGATTCCATGTTGAATAGGTTAGAAATCATGTTATTGGTATGTGGTTCTAGCTGATCTTATGTGTAATGTTCTTGAATTATGAATGTCGATTTTCCTATGAAGTTGTGATCGTGTAAAGTTAACTGCTTAAAACAAGAATTAAGAACCGATGATGTGCTAGTTACTTCCATAAACGTTAAGTGATTAATGTGATTATACGAATGTTGACTTGCTGTTTTGTAACACTATGAAGATGCGAAAGTCATAAAATGTTAATATGATGCTGTCCAATATGTTTTAAAAACGTTAGCCTAAAGTCATGAACTAAGATTGGTTAAGAGAATGATACTATGTTATGATGTCTCCGAAAATGTTATGTATGAAGATGATTTCGGTTTTTTGTGCATACCTACTGTTAATATGATTTGTTGAGGATGTTCCGTTCATTAAATGATCATATTATCCTGTCCAAGATGCTTAAGAATGTTATACCTAAAGTTATGTTATAAGGTTGGCTAAAAAGAGCTCCATAAAATCATATTTTGAGTGATTGTTTGGCTTATGCCAATAAAATGGCTAACAACATATTGTCCAAAAAGGGATGCATGAAAATGGCTATAATATTATGTTAAATAATTAAAAGATTCACTAATGAATAACATACATATCCAACAAAGCATGAAAGAATGTAAAATTGGCCTATGCCAACAAAGATGGTTATGTAATCTATACACAAATGTTTTTGCCAATACTAATCATATGCCAATCTTTTGTAGTAAGAGTATCAAATATATTATAAGCACTTCTGAAGTAATCCAATGAATCCATAACCAAGGGCATGTCATTCATTGGGACAACTCCCAACATTCTCTAAAAGAATGAACTATGAACATATGTAACTCATTGAAAGAAGTGTTCATCGTCCATAAACGATGAAATGAATCTACTACACTAAAGTAAAGAAGTAACGTGAGTTAAAACATAATTAAAGGGGTCTAAACTAAGTAAGTGACCATAATGGGGTGTTAAAGAAAGTGAGACAAGTCTCACTTACACATAAGCTACTATGTTAAAAGATTACTCACGAATGAAGGTGTTAGAATGTGCGAGACTAGTCTCATTAACACCTAAGGATGATATGTAAGGACAATTCACATTTCATCAATGTAATGTAAGGATGAGATGTAAGGACAATTAACATCTCATCAATGTAAAGTAAGGATGATATGTAAGGATAATTCACATTTCATCAATGTAAAGTAAGGATGTTATGTAACGACAATTCACATTTCTTCAATGTAAAGTAAGGATGACAAGTAATCAAAAGAGTAAGTAAATCTCAATCTAGAAGCAAGCTTCCACAATACTTGAGTAAACTCTATAAGATAAAGAAGATAATAAAAGTGAGCACATCACCGATAGACTAGTTATGATTGGTGATGCCTTCCTTCGGGAAGGGCGGAGGTTCACGTAATTCTCATGAAGATGAGACTGTCCACCAAGGTGGGTATGGGTCTCCCTAAATCTCCTAGTCTTCAAACTATGTCTAGCCAACATAGGAACTAGCTAGTGGTTTCCACCTTAGTGAGCTAGGCATGTTCGGTTTCACTTTTGCTGGTGATTCCACCCCTTTTCGGTGTGGGGCAAACAGTGGATTTCATGTTTAGCTCACATGATCTATGTCGATTAATGCTCACGATATGTTCTTGGTTCACTATAGCCGTGAGTCACTCCTTTTCGGTGTGGAGTGAACACTTGAGATGGATTCGCCTTAGCTGCGGATCACCCCTTTCCATGTGTGGAGCAGACACTGGATTCCATGAGTAGCTCACATGGTCTAAGATTCATTTTAACCGGTGAATCACCCCTTTTCGGTGTGGGGTAGACACTGGATTTCATGTTAGCTCGCATGATCTTATTCCATATGATTACTCTATGAAAGTGAAAATGAATGATGATGATTGAACGTATGTTCAAAGTGAGCAATAATAAAGATCTTAAGAATGTCAAGTGTCAATATCACACTCATGAAGTTTCAGCAAATAATGGGCAAATCCAAATAAGATTGACTTATAATGACTTCTTTTATTATGAAAATAATCATAGCCAGTAATGATTTCAAATATACTTATCCAAAATGATCAACTAATGTATTTAGCCAATAAAGATTGGCTTATAAAGAATTCATGCCCAAAGTAAGCAAGAACATAAGTTTTAATGATATGCCCCAAATAACTATGCACATTATGCAATAAACTAACGGATGAGTATAATCAATAAGTATTGACATATAAATATATCCATACCCCAAATTGTAGTTAAATCATTTCCGTAATCTCTTGAATTACTTACTTTATTCATTGTGGGTATGGGACTACAATGAATCATTGCACTTGTAAGTAAAACATAGGACCAAAGGAATTATTGAACTACACAACAACAAGAAAAAGACTGAAAAATAAACTAAGTCCCAAAGATGAGCTCTCGAGTTTGGGCAATCAAAATCTCAAATCTCCGCCCGAGTTGTTCTAAAATTGTTTGATGATACTAATTTCCTGTAATCATATATAAAATGAATTGTGTGCTTTGAATGCATTAAAATACATCATATTCATACCACAATTCACAACTAACGAATTAGGAAAGTCTAGTGATGTCACTTTCCAAAAATGACATGTTATTTAGGAAGAGATTTCCTTGATCATGCATAGCTTTATGTGTATGTGTGCATACACCCATACTTAGTACAAGTGGTGTACTAACCCCTACTATTTCCTATTTTTATAGGTGCAGGTCAAAGAGTAGATTGACGACACTTGCAGCGGTTTGGACTTCAGGTTTTCTCCAAACCATTTGGTAGGTCCTCTTGATTTCGAGGATTCTACAAGCATTAGTCCAGCTTTAGATGTAGACATAGCGAGTGGATGTTGTCCCTATCATTTCCTTCATATTATATTTCGAACTCTTTTGATATAAGGCTGTGTTTGGCAAACTTTACAATATATTCATCTTCAGTTTATAATTGATTCCTTATGTTAGATGGTTGTCTATTGATATTGAGCTTATTATATAATGTTTAATACGTAATGACTATATGAAGTCTAAGTAAACATCATATGCATAAAAAGTTCTAAATTTTCCGTAAATTTAACTAGATAAATGTGATGAATGCAAGATGAGGCTTATGTGCGACCTCTGAGAGGTTAACGACGCCGGTGGCGATTCGGATTTAATAATTCGGGTCGTTACACATATTGGCTTTATACAACTTTGTCTTCAATTGAAAGATAGAATCAACATAAGTGTCATAATAGCTAAACAATTCGTAGGTAGAATATCGGCATCATCCTCGGGGAAATGAGGACCTACCACTTGGATGATAAGAGTATCCAAGCCTTCTTCTCAATCGCCTCGAATCAAACCTCAACGACCGAAACCTAATGTGTTTGGGAAAAAGGAAGAAAATGGGGTTAGTACGCCACATGTACTAAGTATCAGACCATATGCACATATAACAATCAAACATGCTAAAAAGGGACATTTAGTTAAATCATGTCATTTCATGTCTTTATGCGTAATCAACAACTAGACTAACTAATTAAACATTCTTAGTCAAGTCAAAGCAACTATATGCATATCACATATTTTAACCCATAATCTCACATAACCCTAACATCAAGTAATCATATTACAAGTATAAATACGAGTTAATCATGTGATCTAGTAAAGCAAGACAACTATACATAACCCTTATAAAACCACAAGTGCAATGATCAAGTAAATCCCTATAACCCTACTAAATCAAGTAACCAAACAAGAATCACAAATAGTAACTCACTTCACATAACATAACCTTCAACATACATAAGTTCATACTTTAATCAACAAGAACCAATTACATGTTCATAATCATCATAATCATCATGCAAAGTCATTTACCTTTTATCATCATTTACATACATAATATTGACCTCCTAGAGCTTCTATCAAGGCAAACTAGTGCAAGACCTAGGTAGAGTCCCATACCCCTACCTAAGTTAAGTCTAACCCTTCAAGTCACCTTAGTTAGCCTATAAATCATTATTTCATTTTAGTTTAGGGAACACTTGCCTTAACCGACATAGACCACATGAGCTAATGTGGAATTCGGTGTCATAAACCTTACACTGATGGAAGGTGGTCTACCGGCCAAGGTAATACCTAACGTAAACGTAGCTTTCTAGGTGGATCCACTAGCTAGTATTCCTATGGTGGTAACATAGTTATGGAACTTTTGGCATCATAGGAAATATCAATCTACACCCTAATTGGGTCATGAGGCTATCCAACCCGTGAGAACCGTAGTGACCCCGTACCTTTCCTTTGTGGAAAAGCGTCACCCCCTCACATCTAAGATCACTCGGTGCTAAGATAGTCCCTTATTGAAATGTATTTAGTCTTTATTTATCAATCATAACTTAATTTAGGTCATAGGTTCTAGCCCTTGTATAATCATCATCATAATAGCTCAATAGGAATTGTATGAGTAAAAGCCTTTCATCACAACTATCATAAGGTAGGTTAACACTAGCCTTTCAACAATAAAGAACAATTGGAAATCATCATCACCCTTATTAATTTACATCTTAATCAACCTCACAACCATACCAAGACATTTTAATTCAACATTATACCAACCTATAAATCCTATACAAACATGCTCCAGTACAATCATCATGACTTAACCACAATTAACCATAATTGAAACAAAGGATTATGTCACAACACTTACCAAGTCTTCTTCACAATTTAACCATAATCAAGGTCTTACCATCAACCCTTACTTCAACCCAATTAGTTCATCAAATCACCATAATTCAATAACCAATGAAATCACAAGTATAGAAGAGTCATTACTTCACAATTCAATAGTAGATCAAACTTAGGATTTAGTCAATTAACCCTACCATAGATCATCTATCAAGAAGTACCATGAAAGACAAATCATCATCCTATTTTGTTCATAGGCATCATATAAACATCATATACAAGTAATTCAACCCATAAACAAGTCAATTGAATGAACAATTACAATCTAAACCAAGAACACAACCTATGGTTAAGGACTTGGGAACATATTCTTCAATTTAGGCAAGACCATGAACAATTACTCCAATTAAGTTAGAATAAATGGTAATCAACTCATATTAACATCAAAAACTCAATCCACAACATCAAATTTCGGAATTGGATGAAACCCATTAGAAATCACTAACTTTTGAAATCAATTTAGATGAACCCTTTGAGGAAAGAGGTCTCAAAGGTGAAGAGATCCCATATCTTATTGTATTGATGAGAAATTGAAGATTAATCCACCCTTTTCCAACCCTCAATCACCTCCTATACTTAGCTTCAATGGAGACTTCCAATAGAGAGAGAAAGTAGAGAGAAGGTAGAGAGATTTGTTTTAGAGTTGTGTTAGATTAATGAGGGTTGGGAGTATTTATATTGGGTCTTAAATCAACTTAATTAAACTCCCTTAACCCCTAATTAAACCACCTAACCATATAACTAGTTAAATGAAACCACCTTAAATTAGACAGAAAACTCGACCCTCACAGACGAGACCTCGAACGATGGGTTGTTTGTGAGTCGACGGGCTCTACCCCTCTCTTTATGCACTCCGTCGTGTAGTACAGAGACTATACAGGCAAGGGGATTCCTCAACATGGATAAATATGGGACAACGGAGTCATCGACGCCCCATTTGTCCACACACGGCCCGTCTCCTTTGCCGTCGATTGCACAGTGTCAGGCAGTGTTGCTTCTAACACTAGGGTCCTCCTCAAGAGACCTTGGTTGGTCCTTGGGGAGTACAGACATTTCAACCTTAAAACATCCCTAACACGTGTTACACATATTTTTCTCAGATTTCATTAAATTCCGACCATAAAAACTAGTCAAATAGGCCAAGGCACAGTAGCACCTGTATTGACCAACTTTCGGACGTCTTGGACGTTCTTAATCTTTTTGGTTCCAAAACTTCCTAAGTGACCTATTTTCATGAAACTAACCTTAAAAATAGTGTCTAGGCTTCCCGACACCTATGTTAGGCTTAACGACATGTCTTACGTTTTTGAAATGTTACAGATACCATTATGGCTTTCAACATCAAGGATATCTCAACCTCCTTTATAGTTTGAATGTTCCAAGTTAATGACCCTCTTAACCCTATTCAAGATACTATGTCAAACATACATTCACATACTTTACAAATGTACTTTAACCTAACAAGTCAAGAGTTCATATATACATTCATAATGTATCAGGTAAAGGGACATAGGTCGACCAAACAAGGCACACACGGCTTCACTTTATCACATGTAAAATAGCATTCAAGTAGCACATAGGGAAAACTAAGTCTACTACAAGTCACCCTATTCATTCCTATAGAAATAAAAACATAGTTCATTTTAAGGATCATGTAGTCAATTAGGAAGCATCATACTTCAAGATCAAGACTACACACATAAGGACATCACCATAGTCTATCATAATTTAAGAGGACACATGGTTTCACTTTACACATATACTTCGACATAATCATACTTCACATTGATCAACCACACAAGCTATCACAACATAATATCACAATACATAAATTAATGTAGACAAGTCCATGATCAACACAATTCATAGAGTAATGCTGACAAGGTCATATTCATCACTATTAGAGCACATAAGCACCACCACCATAAGTGGACCATACCAACAATTACAATTCAATGTCTATACTATAAAATTTATAGAGAATTCGATAAACTTACCCCAATCCATCACCAACCCCAACAATCCTTTAGCCATTGCAACCAATTCAATACACAAGGCTCTTACCAATAGCGATAACCATCAATTCAAAAGAATAATAAAACTGTACAATTGATCTATCAAGATATCATATGAAAATCACCCAATTAGGAGACTCTACATATAATTCTAACATGATCTTTACATAATTCAATATCTTAAAGTAATCTACACAACAGTTCAATACAAATAAGCCTTGATCAAACCACCCATTTTAGGGACAAAATTAGAGAATCATAGTTTGCATGGGTTCATAAGAATTTTGATCTAAAATCATTCAATTGACAATAATTCAATAATAAATCATTGATTCAAAATATTTTATACTAGAACAAATGTCTAGAATTTAATTTAGAAGATTTCATGTTTTGAGAAGTCTTAGAAAAACCTTTTGAACTTGGCTCCTTGAACAAAGAAGATTTAAGTATTAAACACCATACATTATATGAAGACAATCCAAGAAAATGATAAAGATTTGATGGAGAAATTAAGATCGAATCTCAAATCTCCCTTTAAGCTTCAATGGAGTTCTAGAGGTTTCTTCTTTAGGGTTTTGGGTTATGATTTTGAAAAATTGAATCATCTTAAGGTTCAAGACTTATAAACCCACTTAAAATACACAAAATACCCTTAAGTAATTGCCCAAACTATTTTAGGAACACTCAGTGAAATATCCAAAATGCCCATGACTTGGCCGTGACATGTACAAAACATCTATAGGTGTCAATCAATGGACACCAACCTACACCTCGTCTACACACAAACGGACCGTACTGTAGGTCTGTGGTTTGGGTATGAGGCTCTTCCACAAGAAAGATAAACTTCCCACACAAATTATGGGGCTATGCCTCGAAACAACGGTTTGTTGCCCAACGAACGGGTCGGCGACTGGCCACGTAAGTGGAGATGGTTTTGGAAGTCTTGAACCCAGGGTTCGATCCTCCTCAAGGACCCATAGGTTGGTCTTTGGGGAGTCTTTCCCGGACGTTTCAACCTCAAACACATTCATCTAGACGTTAGGGACCTCTCCCATCAATTTGAACTTAACGAACACGTAAAACATACAAAGGCACGCTACATCTTACAAGCACGTCTCAAGGCTATCTTTCGAACGTTTTGAACGTTCACAGACGTTTGACCTCAAAACTCATCCAATCTTCACACATTTCCTATAAACACTATAATTAACCATTTTAGGACTCTAAAACCTCATGACACACATGTTAGGCTCTAATTTCACATAATTGATTTGTAGGTGTGTTAAAGATCCTCATTTGATGAACTAAGATTTAAATTAGTGTTTCTAGACCTAAAATAATGTATTCAACCTAATAGGAAAGTGATACAATCAAAATATTAATAAATGACTATGATTTCCGGAGACTAGTTAACTTGATGCTAGTGTGCCATGTCATGTTTCAAGGGGTTTTAAGAGCCTGAATTAAGTCAAACTTGGTATAAATGTGTGGAACATATCGTAGAGTGTATTTAGGGTCGCAACGTCTTGGTATGTCTCCCCAAGGACCACCCTAAGGGTCTTTTAGGAGGACCCTTCAATTGAACCTCAAAAATAGTTTTGTGGCAATGTGCAACCACGAGCACAAGGGAGAAGCTGTCGTTGGTTGACACTTACCCATTTTGACTGGGGTTTGTCAATTGGGCCTATTCACTGGTGCAAAATTTTGCCTAGCCAAGGGTGTTTCGTATATTGCACCCTTGGACAATTAAGTGTGGGGTTGGTCTTATTTGATAATTTTAAGTATATTAAAATATTTAACTCATTAAAACAACTAACTCTCATAACTTCCAAATCAAAAATCAAAACCCACTTTACCTCTCTCATAAATTCTCTCTCTAGACCACCATTTAAAAAAAGAACTCAAGCTAGAGCACTCAAGATTCATTCTTTCTCACTTCAATTTCGTGAAATATCATCAATTAGTGTATGGCGATATTGATTCATGGATTAGTTTCTCCATGAAGCCCTTCAAAACTTCTAATTTTGAAATCTATATTGTGGGTTCACTCTTAAATCATTTTTAAATGTTATGTGACTTATATTTTAATTATATTAGGATTAATTGATGATTTCTTTTGAAAATATCCCAAGAACCCATGTGCCCTTTGACCCAACTTTCACGACTGTTATTGGATGAATTGAACAAATATGAGCATGATGTATTGTACTTGATGATTATCTAATTATAGAATCTTATCTTCCATGCCTATTGTGATTTGAATAAGGGTAAGCATGATTCTTTATTCCTAATCTTTAAAAGAGGGTAAATTCTTGGGTTGTTTATGTGATAAAGAATATTATTCATAGATTTTAAATTTTCTTGCAAGATGTATGTTTTATGAAAGGATACAAGAAGATAATTGGGATGATTTGCATTCTCTTCTCTATAGTATGAGTTATGAATAATGAAATTGGTATCTTGTGCTGATTGAAAGTATAGTTCTCATGCAAACACTATAATTGAGATTATGAAAGTACTACTCACATATGTGAAAGTGCATTCTCATGTAATGAATCTAAGAGCTCTATGTTGAATTGTATTAGTTGAAGATGAATGACTCTTCACACTTGTAGATACAATTAAAAGAACAATGGTAATAAGTTGGGAAGTAAACTAAGCACCAAGATGACATGGCCAATGAAGAAGATACCCTCCCGTTAAAGCAAGAGGTCGGGTCATCCTAGTGATACTCATGAGATGGGGACTCTCCATCTAATGCAATAGGATGGGTCCTTAGAATCAATCTCCCTATCCCATAACTATCTGCTCTCGTAGGAGATTGCTATTTGATCAACATATAAGCTAGTTTCTAGCTTCTACCTTGCCAAGTGGAACACCCTTTTTCGGTGTGGGATATATGACACCGGAATCCATGGAAAGCTCTCATGGTCTATGTCGGTTATAGTTGATCTTCCTTAAAGTAAAAAAGTAATGAAGTAATGAAGAAGTAAGAACTAGTCTATAACCACCTAATGAGTTTACTAAGTACAAGTGGGGGTATAGGACTTCACTTGTGCATTACACTAGTAGTCTTAGAAGGTTGTTATAGGAGGTTCCTTGTAGTCATGAAATGATTATGATAACATTTCTATTAAAATGAACGTTAAGGTAATATGTGTGACTAAGTTGATTTCTATGGGAATGCTTGGTAGGGTTGGTAGTATGGGATGCGAACTCTACATTTCACAAGTGGACCCTAGGAAGTGCTAAAGTCATGTTGTGTTGAAACTTTAGATAATATTGATGTATTGGCTTATGTGTTGTAATGATAATGCAAATGGCTTTCAAAACCTCATAAATGCTTACTTTACATGTAAATGTCCTTTTATCATATTTTAATGATTTTTATGCATTTCTCCATACTTAGTGCATTATTTGTACTAACCCCTTTTCTCCCTTTATATTATGAGTACAAGTTTCGGCTAGTTTGTTGCTTCTCCATCCTTGAAAAAGCATGTACTTCTTATCTCCAAGACATTATTGTAGGTCCTCAAAGATTCGAGGACATATGCACTAGTGGACACTTTATGCTTCCCCTAAAGATGTAATACAATTAGTAATTTTCTCTTATGTACATTTGTTCTAAAGACTACTGTGTCTTAATTGCTAAGTACCCTATTTGTAGACCTTTGCTGAACTATGATAAATAGATGGTGTTGTGAGACAATATTAGATTATGACCATAAATTGATTATATTGCTAAATGAGAAGTCTATGTAAACTTTATAAGCAAGGATTCTATGTAAACTCCGTATATGATATGTGATAATTCTAAGTATACTTCACTATATAAAAAAATTTAAATTTTCCGCATTATTTCAAGTACATTATGCCATGACGATTATGCTAAGAGGGTAACTTCTGGGGGGTGCTCCCCGGTCGTTACAGATCCTAGACATTTATTCTTACATTCATTCAATACAAGGGTGCCTAAGCCTACCAAGTCAAGAGATCACATTCAAACAGCTTTGATGTATCAAGAAGATGAACTTAAACCTACCAAATCAAGACACAAAATTCATCATATTATTTATTCAATATAATTCAACTACAAAGTATCGATAACTAAGTCTACCAACACAAGATACAACATCATTCAATAAAGACTCTTCTTAGTTATTCATCATCATATATCGTCAATTAGAGAAGAAGTACTTTCAATCATAACATTATAGCATCCATATAAGACCATATAGATATCACATGTGTACCCTTACAATATACCTTCACATATAACATATCATCCTTCACTTTGTACACCCATATAAGCCATAACATCACAATTCTACAATTCACATAATAATGCCGACAAGGCCATGACCATAGCATTTGTAACAATTAAACACCACCACCATAAATGGACCATACAAATCAATAGCAATTCGATATCAATTCTACATTAAATAAAGGTATTAAGTCAACTTATTACCTTCCAATATCCACAATCACCATCCCTCAACATCTCCTACAATTCCATACATTAATAAAACTTACTAAATACAATGCCCATAAGGCTAGGACACCAATTCATCGATATCAATGATTCAACATAACCCAAGATATATATCAATACTATAAAGCAAACTATTATCAATTACAACAATGATCAACATATAATGTGATATCCCATAAAAATCTAAACATGAGTTCAACAAAATTAGATTATAATCAATATACCCACTTTAGAGGAAAAATTATCAATTCAATGAATACATTGATTCATGGAAGTTTTTATCATAAAACCATCACTTAACATTGAATACTTTATAAATTATCAATTTAAATGTTTTAATTCAAGAACTCATGCTTAGAATTCGAAATAGGGTTTTAGGGTTTTTGAGATCTTTTGAAAAACCTTTGAAATTTGCTCCTTGAATGTGAGAATAATCAAGGATTAAATCACCTTACCTTAATGAAGATCTATCCACGAAATTTAGGTTGAAAAAATGAAAAATTCCTCTTCTTCCATGAAACTTCAAGGTTCTTCAATAGGGGATTTGAGTGGAGATAAAGCTTAGAGAGAGAGATGTTCTTCAATATTTTATTGATTATAATTGAGGGTTAAGGTTTTTGATTGGGGAAATAGGTGTAAAATGACTTAAAAGCAATATATAATTGAACTGTCCCTAAAATGAACTAGTTGAAATTAGAGCCAAACATGTTTCTAAGTCCTTAAATTGATCTTTATGATGTTTGTAGGCAGTGTGTAAGGGTTGGTTGAGTTTGGAATTCAAACGTCAAGGGACATCCACGTCATTCGACGGCTAGATGTGTATGCGCTTAGGTGAGTTCTTGTATTCCTTGACACGTTTGGAGTGTTGTTAAGAGTCCAAATTGATGGTGGAGGTTCGTAAGACCTAGATGACCATGTATAGGGTCTTATCTTCTGGGTACGACTCCACCTAGGACCAACGAGGGTTCCTAGAAGAGGACCCAAGACTTGGAAACAAAACTGCCAAGACTGCCTCAATCGTCACCCCTGACCTACAGCCAATAGGCTGAACGACGCCCATCATTGGGGACGTATCTCCATGCTTAGTGGTGGTAGCTTAAACCCCATGTGACCAGCTCAGACCCAATCGACGGCCCAGCAGGACGGACCCCGTATCTAGGGGTTCGTCGATGGTCACTTTAAAGTTGTCAAAAATTCTGCCAAGGCTTAGGGTGTTTTGGTAAATTTACCCCAAGTATTTTGTGAACCATGGCTGATTATATTAGGGTCATTAGGGTATTTTAAGTTTGTTTAAAGTCCTGGACCTAGAGAAGACTTCATTTTCAAATATCCAAAACCCCTCCCTAAAAAAAAGAACTCTCTCAAACTCCATAGAAGCTAGAACTCAAGGAAGAGCTAGAAGAGAATGTGGTGGACCTTTTATTGATCAAACTTTCATGGGTTTATTCATAGTGATGTATGGTAGTTCATCCTTGAACATTCTTCTAATTTTTACTCTAAGCATGTGTCTTTACATGAAAAGTTTTAATGATTCAAATATGTTGTTTTTAGTATTAGTTGATGATTTTAATATCAAAACCCAAATGAACCAATGCTTATGAATATTTCAAGCTTTTAGCTTAAGAAATGGGTTGAATGAACATGATTTGATAATAATAGAGTTGTTGTTATATTGTGATTAGCTACTGCCTTAAGGGCTATGCTTATGATGAATTATTGGAGGAATTGAGAGTAGGTGGTGATGTATTGGATAAATGGTAAGTTTGGTATGTTGTTTATCTCTTATTTTGAAATGCTCTTGAGTAGTATGGTCCACTTTTGGTGGAGGTGTTTACTTGAAGTATATGTATATATGTAAGAATATGTGTATTGTGATTATGACCACAAAGGTATAGTATGTGAAGCAAAGAAATGATGATGAATTATGTTCATGTTAATATGATTTATGAAGCTTGAATTGTATGTATTGTATAGATCATGTTAAATGCAGTATGTGTATATGTAAATCATGCTAGGGTGTGAAATATGATGAATGATGGTGTAAGCATGTTTATAAGTCAATGTTATGAGAATGGTGATTATGTGAAAGATGTGCTCACATGTACTCACATACCCCCTTTGAATGAATCAAATTAATGAATGTGAATGGGGGATTTTAGGGTGGATACTCTTTGTAAGTAGAGATGAAGTCTCTATACCTTCCCTACTATTCCTATAGAATGAAGAAGGGGAGTTTTGGGGGTGTACACTCTTCGTGAGTTGAGATGAAGTATTATGTAGCAACCTCACTACTCCCAGGAGCTTTCTAAGATAGTTTAGAGGATGGATACCCTTCGTGACTTGAGATGTGGTGTCCAATAGTTATCACATAACCTTTAGTAATAAATGTTTAAGACTTTGTGGGGGATTTATGCTTAGCACCGAAAGTATTTGAAGAATGGGTGGTTACACTTCGTGTGTTGAGATGTTGTATCCAATGTACCTCCTGATTTGAATACTCCTCGTTAGTAGAGAATGAGTTACTTAGAAGCAATACCATTATACTTTAACTATGCACCCGCATAGGTGTACTATTGGGGAATCCATGTAAAGGCGAAGAGAATGACCCTACCCTAGGCAGGTGGGGATCCCTCATCCGATAGAGGTTAATTTCCAGATTCCATATCTATCTCTCATGGTCTATGTGGGTTAAAGCTAGCACCCACAATAGAATGTAACAAACTAAGTTTCCTAAAGAGTGTACTACATAGGGTAGGTGTTGGTATGAGACACTATCTATCTATTGCACGAGTAGACACCTGAAAGAGGAGTCTTTGTATGTCTTTATATGTATTGTATGAAAAGGTCCTTATGTGCTGAGAATGATATTGGGTGACTTAATGCCATATGTTAATAAAGCATGTTAAGTTATGTTTTGTATGATGATGTTTATGAATAAAGAATGTGGTGTGCTTGTTCTAAGGGAATCCCAAGGAGTGACTTGTGGGAGTAGTAGTATGGGATGCTACTTTCGCATTACACCGTGTGTAACTTGGGTGTTGTCTTGGAGAAGGGCACTTTTGTGAAGTCCTTAAATGCAAGTATGTTTCTCTAGTGTCTAGTTATAGAATGTGGACTTGTTACCCATGCGAACTGAGTCTATAATAGGTAGTGTTGAGGATCACTTAGGTGTGTATTGAAGGGATTGTAAGGGAGGTCCCTTCATGTCTTACCTTAGTGAGTCTTAGGATAATCTCTGTTAGGGAAACTACAAAGCGAATGAGTTCACTGTGAGTTGACATGAAATGAGTTCACTGTATGGTTTTTCTGAGTTCACTGTTAAGTGCATCTTTGTGGCAAAATTATGGAAGTTCTATCCTATGTTCTAAATGATTATTTATACGCTATTTTACTTCTATATTCATGAAGGTTTTACTTAACTATCATAAAAGCTTATTTCTAGTAAAATGTCCTCTTTAGCATGTTTTCGCATAATGACATACTTAGTACAATGTTTGTACTAAACCCATATTTTATTATACTCTATAAGTAAAGGTTTCAAGCAAGTGGAAGTCTAGAAGGCAAAGGTTGAGAATTGACTCTCTCAAGACTCGGTATGTCCTTATATATTCGAGTACATAGTCTATGTTTCTATAGTTCTCATTAAAGACTTGTATAAGACTTATTATGTATTTTCTTTCAATGTAAAGGGCCCTGTCCCTAAGATATTAAATTGTGTCTTTAAGTTGGCTTGTGACGATGAGACTATCTTTAGTATTTATGAAATATATTTCATTGTTATTATTTATGTCATGAATAGTTTGAATTCCGCACTACTTTTCATGTCTTATGCAATGAATAATAGATAAGATGTTAGTACAAGACCTCCGTAAGGTTAAGTACCCCTTTTCCGACCTAAGGGTTATCCCTTCTTCTAGGGTGTACTTGCGGGTCGTTATAAACTAGGTATTAGAGCATAAGGTTTTGGGAAATAGTTTAGGGTCCAAAGTCTCACAAGCCACACCTTGTAGAGTCTTATTCATCTGTGTAAGTCGCGACACACCCATGAGTGATAGGCTATAAGGCTATAGAAGTTTCACTTTCTTCACATTCTAGTGTCGTGCCTTAGAGTTGAGTTTTATAAGATGTCTTTCTCAACCTCTTCTCTTGTGTTTATAGGACATGAATACAAGGAGGATACCCGTTAGAAGGGAGGAGGGAGGAGTAGCTAATGATAGGATCCCTTCCCTTGGTGTGCAAGTCCCTATAGCTAACCAAGAGGATGTGAATGAGGCGGTTCCCCCTCTGGAACCTCAAGGACCTCAAGTGCCCCAAATGCCTCCAATGACCCAAGGTTCTCATGTACCCTATGTTCAAGGGGATATGCCTTATGCGGAGTTAAGGCCTGCCATATTGGATTTGATCCGACTCATGACGACTCAAGATCATCTCATCCCTAATAATTTGGCTGCCCAAGAACCAAGGAGGTGGACCTCAACGTAATGCAAGTACTCCATCTTCTAGAATTTGGGATTTTATGAGGATTAACCCTCCTACTTTTCATGGTACTAAGGTGAATGAAGATCCACAAAGCTTCATAGATGAGATGGTCAAGGTGGTGGATGCTATGGGTGTGACCCTAAAGAGGGAGCAGAGTTATCCGCTTATCAACATAAGGATGGGGCTCAAGTGTGGTTTGACATACCCTTAAGGGATGGTCCGTTGGATTGGGAAGTATTCAAAGAGGATTTTATTGATAGTTTCTTCCCCTTAGAGCGGAGGGATAGGAAGTTGGTGGAATTCATGAATTTTCATCAAGGGAGAATGATAGTTAAAGAGTACTCTATCAAATTCACTCTACTCTCTAAGTATGCCCCAACCATAGAAGCCAACCTTAGGTCTAGAATGAATAAATTTGTGATGGGAGTGTCTATCTTGGTGGAGAAAGAGTGTCGTACGACAATACTTATTAATGATATGGATATCTCTAGGCTCATGGTGTTTTGTCAAAAAATTAAGGAGTCCAAACTTTGGGAGATAAGGCAAGATGGAAATAGGCCTAGGTTGGATGAATTAAGACAACCAAAATATAAGAAGCGGTTCTATGATCAAGATCCTTCAACGGGGAATAATGATAGGGCCACCAACCAAATTTATCAAGGAGGTGGTCATGCTTTTGAGAGTTATAGGTGTGCTACATGTGGAAAGCAACACTTGGGTAAGTGTCTTTCTGGAACGGATGGTTGCTTTGGCTGTGATAATAACGGTCACAAGATGAGGGACTGCCCTAACCTCAAGGAAAAAGGGAAGGAGGTCAATCAAGCTCCTCAAGGTGTCCTAGATCCTAATGATCCAAAGAGGAATCATTTCTTTGCACTCGTAACAAGATTAGAGGACTCATCCGGAATAAGATACGCGATAAGTCTTAATTCTTTATGGTTGTTATGTTTATGTTGTGATATTAGTTTATATGGTCTTGCCGTTCATATTGGCATGCCTTAATATTAAAATGCTTAAAAGATGAATTATTCAATTTTTACGCATACTTCACTATAAGGAAATTGAGAATTTGACTTAATTATATTTCCATGATGAATGGATGCAATGTGTGTAGAAATGATGTATATTAGCATGTCAAATGTTGGGGAAGGTAGTTCCTCCACAAATGAAGAAATAAGTGTGTGCTTTGAAGTGTGGAACTTATTCAAAATTTCTTGGGTTACTTGAGAATGATTGATTATATGAATTTGATGTTCCTTGTGATTTTTGTGCATTGACCATGAATGTTTTCACCTTGATGTGATGTGTTATATGCTGCTAGCTGAGTCCTTGATGTCCTTAAAATTGTTTAGTTTCATTCGAGGACGAATGTTGTTCCATGTGGGGGAGAATGTAACGACCCTAAAAATGAAATAGGTCAAACTAGAGCCTCACATGTGTTTCTAGAGTTAATAATTAGTTTAAATGAAGTATATTAGCATTAGAAGTCAGTTTGTGAAGTTTTGAAGTCAAACGTCAAGGGACGATCAACAGGTTCGGAAACTAGCCTTGTGCAAGTGCTAGTGTGTCCTTGTCAGTTTTGCATGTTTTTAGGTGTTGTTTGATGTATTAAAGTAGTAGGGAGGACCCTAGTACCTAGAGGGGTATACAAAGGGTCAAAACGTTCTAGTATGAGTCACCGGGGACCACCTTAAGGGTCCCCAAAGAGGACAGGAACGTTGGAAAAGGAAGCTGCCAAAGGCAGCGTGCAGGGCTAAGATATGGAGGCCACCTCACATCGCGCGCCTATCACTGAAGTTTCATTTGCGTCCCGCTAGTGACACGAGGTCCACTGCCTCAAAATTTTGAGAGGCAAAAATCACGAAATGCCTCCGCGACGCGCAGCCAAGTCCTACATTTGAACGCGTCATTTTTAAGCCAAATTTTAAATTAGACAAGGGTCCAAATAGTGTAGGGGTCTTTTGGGAACTTTTGGGATTAATTTTGGATGGTTTTAGGTCATTTTAAACCACATTTCACTAATCAAATCAAACCCTCATGTTCTGAATCAAAATCTCTCCAAACATTTTCTCCAAAAACCTCCATTTTCAAGAAGCTTCAAGCTCCAAGAAATAAGACCATATCCTTCAGGTTTCTTCACCGAATTTAGTGGGTTTTCATAATATTGAGGTATGTTAGTCATCCTTCAACCTTCTTTCATTAAAGGAGCAACTTCTAAGAGATTTCTAAAAGGGTTTTCAACACCCAACTCCTTCTACTTTTGACTCTAAGCATGGGTCTTCACATAAAAATATTTTAATGATTGAAATATGTTGTTTTTGGTATTAGCTGATAATTTTAATGTCAAAACCCCAATGAACCCATGTTCATCCATACTTCCAACTTTTAGATTATGAAGTGAGTATAATGCATATTTCTAGATAATTTTAGAAATTGTTGGAGTTGAATATGTCATATTATGTTTAGCTACTGCCTTAAATACTATTTTATGATGATTTATTGGAGAAATTGATGAAAGGTGGTGAAAGGTTGGATGAAGTGAAAGTTGTTCTATCTTGCTTAGTTTCCATTGAAAGGTTCTTGAGTTTTATAGTCCACCTTTGGTTGCGGTGTTTACTTGAAGTATATGAATATATAATTACACGTGTAATGTGAGTATTGCCATGAAGGCATAGTATGTGAAGTAAAGTGATAATGATGTTTTTCTTGTGGATGTGCTTTATGAAGCTTGAACTGTATATTTTGTAGAGACTATGTCTAAGTGAAGTATATGTTTATGTTAACTATGCTACTGTGAAATGAGATGAATAAAGATGTAAGCATGATTAGGAGTCAATGTTATGAAAATAGTGATGATATGAAAGGTGTGTTCACATGTACACACACTTGAATGAATGAATGAAGTTATTGAATGTGAATGGGGGATTGTAGGGTGGACATTCTTTGTGATTAGAAATTAAGTGTCTAGACCACCCATACTATTCCTGTAGTAAGAAAAATGGTAGTTTTGGGATCAACAGTCTTCATGAGTTTAGATGAAGTATTTAGTAGCAACCTCACTATTCCCAAGAGCTTTATAAGATAGGTTGGAGGATTGATACCCTTCGTGAGTTGAGATGTGGTGTCCAATAGTTATTCCTTAAACCTCTAGTAACGAATGCGTAAGACTCCGTGGGGAAGTTACGTGTAATACTACAAAAGTCTAAGACCTAATCTAGAGCCTAACATGAGTGTGTAAGAGTTAGAACACAATTTGAAGTCCTAAATGATGTACATAAAACATTTAGGAGGTGTTGGAGTTAATAGATGTCAAGGAACGTCCACGACGTCCGCTGAACTTATAACATCGACTAGTGGGTGTCTTGATGGTTTCAAAGAGATGTCCAAAGGGTTTTATCTGGGTGACATGATGAATATCAACTTAGGTGACAATGAAGGGCTTAAGGAATCAAGGTCCATGTGAGGAGTGGAAACCTTCAAGGGCAAGACAAAGCCAAAAGGCCAACGCTTCCCAAGAAGGGAGGCTACTGCCTCACTCTTCACGAGCATGACCACGACCAAGGTGGGAATCTCGTGAAGGTTACTTGGCCAGGGGGAAATGGAGGTTTTATGACCTACCTACTATCCAAGATACCACGAGTCATTTCACGACTCGTGGTGCACTTGACAGAAGTAGAGGTTGGGTCGTGAATTGCCTTAGCCAAATGAGGACAATTTGACAAGGGATTGTGGACCTACTGCCTAAGAGCACCACGAGCCACTTGATGGTCTGTGGTGCATCTTCACGGAATGGAACAAGGTGCTCCATGGTCTTGCCTTGCTGGAAAAATGGAGGGGGCTCTTTGGAGAAGCTACATCCTCACCACTCCACGACCACCACCATGGTCTGTTGTTCACTTCAGGGACCGGGAAGTGGGGCGTGGTGATGGACAGGGTCTTCACACTAAAGTTAAGTTGGACTTCACATTTTGAAGTCCAACTTAACGAGAGGTAATTTGGGTATTTTGGGGGGTGGACTATAGATTGACTTTAGATAAAAAGTCTATCATTTCCCACTCCAAAACACAAACTCAAATTGAAACCCAAATACGGGTTTTCTTCTAAGGTCAAAACTGATGATTAATTATGTTGAATTATGAGTGTCTATTACTAATGTAGTGTAGATTGTTGTGTAATTAATGTTAAATGTAGGAATTTTGTATAAATCATGTCCTTTCCCCAATTTCCCTAAATCATGGTTCTTACTTGTTAATTGAAGGGAATTGTCAATGTTTTGATTGTTGTATCTATCTTATTCAATCCATGAATTTCCTAGGGACATGTATTATTGGGATAAGACCAAGTTTTTGCAGCATTTGTGATGAACCCTTTTAACTTAAACCCTAGGTTATGAATTGAAGTTGATTGGGATTGAGGATTCAATATGCTTCACTATTGTATTAATTAGCGTTGTATAATGATATTACACCGATTGTTGGGTTGATTTGGATGGTTGATTGTAAAACCATGGATGATGGATTATGAAGGAGATTGGGTAAGTCTTTGTAATCTCAAACCTTTACTTCAATTATGATTACTTGTTTTTAGTGATGAAGTTATATTGAAGTATACCCTATGATAAGATTGATTAGGTATGGTATGATGTTGAATTGGAATGTCTTTATTTATAACTTGTGAGTTGTTGGCTAAAATTAAATGATACAAGGTTGGTGATGAATTGCCTATGTGACTTTTTATGATATGGTGATGTAAATGTGCTAACCTCATAGGTGTGAATTGTATTGTAAGGGTAATACTCATGTAATTCCTATTGAGCTATGACTATGACTATATAAGGGGTAGACCCTTTAATACTCCGAATGTCTAAAGCCTAATCTAGAGCCTAACAGGAGAGCCTAAGAGTTGTAACATTTTTTTAAGGTCAAATATAATGTATATAAGTCATTTAGGACATTTTAAAATCAAAACGTCAAGGAACGTCCATGACGTTCGGAAACTAGTTCAAGAGGTGCTAGCGTGACTTAGTCTATTTGGCAAGGTTTTAAGAGTCAGAAAATGATGAAATTTGTTGAAAAGGTGTCTAACACACATTACAGTTGGTTTATAGTTGAAACTTCCTAGTACGACTCCCCAAGGACCAACCAAAAGGTCTTTGAAGATGACCCTTCCTGTTTGGATAAAAGTTGTCAAAAGACAATGCCATAGTAGATTGCCAACCAACGGGGTAGGACAATCGACGGGGCGTCGATGGTCACCGTCGATGTTCACTTAGATATTTTGGAAAAGGGTCCATTTTGGACACTCTCTGACCAAAACGACGGTTGTGCATGACGGCTGGTCCATGGCACCGTTGACTGACCAACGGCCCGTAGGTCGGGGTCTCGTAGGTCATGGTCATTGGTTGCTGCCACATTTTTGGTTAGTTAATTAAATTAATTTATTTGTTAGTTAATTAGTTAGGGGTTAAGGGAGGTCTAATTAAGTTAGTTAATGACTTATATAAAGACCCTAACCTAATTAAACTAACCCAACTCGCATAATTCCCAAAACCCAATTGTTCTTCCTTCTCTCATCTTTCTCTCTCCAAAATAGAAGAACTCCATTGAAGGCTAGGTCAAGGTCTAAGGGCAGAAAGAAGGGGATTTTTCTTCATCATTCTCCAACAATTAACAAGGTATGGGATTCCTTTCCCCAAAGGGTTCCTTCAAATTGATTTCAAAAAGATGAGTTTCAAGTGGGTTTTCTTCTAATACAAATTTGATATTCTGAATTGCTTTATCTATGGTTTCTTTTGATTATTATACTTAGATTGTGATAAATTATGATTAAGTTATGCTAGTTCTTGGTTAATTAACCTAGGTTGTGAAGTAGATCATGAATTTGACCTAAGTCCCTAACCCAAGGCTATGAACTAGTGATGAAAGTTGTGTAGTGATTCAATTGAATTCATTATTGTGTTAATTACTATTGAATAATGATACTACACCCAGTGTTGGGTTCAATTGGATGGTTGATGGTAAAACCTTGATGATGGCTTGTGAAGGAGAGTGGGGTCAGTATTGTGATCTCAATCCTTTATTTCAATTATGATTACTTGGGTTTAGGGATGAAGTTATATTGAAGTATACCTTATGATAAGATTGATTACGGTTGGTATTATGTTGAATTGGAATGTCTTTATATGGCTTTTGAGTTGTTGTCTAAGATGTAATGATATAAAGATGATGACAACTTACCTATGAGCCTTATTATAATGTGATTATATAAATATGCTAACCTCACATGTCTTAATTGTAATGAAAGGACAATACTCATGCAATTCCTATTGAACTATGATGATGGCTATATAAGGGATAGACCCTATAACCTAAACTAAGTTATTACTATTAATTTAGGACATTTCAAAAGGGACTCTAGCTTAGAAAAGAGTGAACTAGAAGTGAGGAGTGTCCCTTACCACAGAGGGAAAGTAGGATCACTAATGTACTCATGAGATTGGAGACTATAATGCATGTATTATAAAGAGGGTCCCAACTGCATCTCCTAGTTCTTGAACTATGTTGCCCCCATAGAAATACTAGCTAGTGGATCCACATAGATCCTATGTTCATGTTTTGGTACTACCTTGGCAAGTAGTATGCCTTCTTTCGGTGTAGGGTTCCATGAAACCGTATTCCACATTAGCTCGTGTGGTCTATGTCGGTTAAGGCAAGATGTTCCCAAAAGGTAAAATGAAGTAATAATGTGAACTCTAACTAGGATGACCTAAGAGGTTTGGCTTAGTCTAGGTATGGGTATGGTTCACTACCTATACATTTCACTATTTATCCTTGAGGGAAGTGTTAGAAGGATTCTATTATATGTTTTTATGTTTATGAATGTAAATGATATCTATATGGTAATCTTACCTATTAATGACACTATGTGATATTGGTTTCACGTATGAACATGTGGTTGGTCTCTATTGCTAAAGTATGATGATGTTTACTCTTAATGATATAGTATGGAAGTGGGATATTTCTGATAGTTCTTATTGATTTTACTTGGTGGAGTGAGGTTATGGGGCCTTACTAAGTCATTGCACTAGTGGACTTAATGGGGGTTCATGATTAATGGTCTTTCTTAGGTTATGATGATAAAGACTCTTAAACATGCTTGTTGATGTTATAACTTGATGATAGAGTTGTCTTGATTATTGCTCAATTATGTTTATATTCATGTTGAATTAACTAGACATAGTATTGATGGTCTTGTGGCGTACATGGTCTTGACTTAATGAATATGTGCTTGTCGCCTTGTATTGGTCTTCAATGTGCATAAGGTATTTTCAAAGTGGCTTTGCATGTTTTTTAATAAATTTCCCTTTTTGGCATGATTTCTATGTTGTATGTGCATATGATCCTATACTTAGTACATGTGATGTGCTATAAGATCCCAAAAATGACTTAGGTGAAGCTTGAGCCTAACGTGGTTTTCATGATGGTTAAGGTCCTAAATTGGTCTGTAATGTGGTTTAGAGGCAGTAGCTAAGAGTTTAGGTGCATTGGAAGTCAAACGTCAAGGGACGACCAAGACGTTCGACGACTAAGTCACCTAAGTGCCTCATATGTGGTTGTATGTGATTATGTGTGATGCATGAACTTATATTGTCCTTAAATGAGTTTATATGGTGTATATAGGCAGTTTGTCATGTTTTTTGAAGTTTGGAGGTCAAACGCTCAAGAACGTCCATGATGTTCGAAAGATGTGCCTTGAAATGACCTTGTGTGTCGATGCATGGTTCGTCGAGTTTTACGTGTTCGTTTTGGGTGTAATTCATGTGAGAGGTCCTAAACTCGTATACAGTCATGTTTGGGTTTGAAACGTCCAGGCAAACATCCCCAAGGACCATCCAAGGGTCCTTGTTGAAGGACCCTTCTTGAGTGCCAAAGCTGCCCAAGACAGCCCAACCAACGGTTGGCAATCGATGCCCAGTGGGTCAGTCGACGCCCCGTTGGTGGGGTATCATCGTTTGAGACATAGGCGTGGGATAGGAGAGGCCAAATACCATCATCATCCCCATAACATGGACCAAAGGACGGTCCGTTGGTCAAAGGACGGGTCGTCGATGGCCCTCCGTCTCTGAGGCAGTCTCTGCGCAGGCTTCACTGTAATGTTAGGGGTGAAGTTGGGAATTCACCCCAAGCCTTTTAACAATAGGAGGACGGTTTTTTTAGTTGTTTATGGGTATTTTAAGAGTATATAAGTGATGAAACTGTCATTTAAACCCTAATACTAAGATCAAAACCCTTTCCCTCCTAAAGTTTCTCCAAAAACCTCCATGAGAGTTCAAAGTGAAGATTAAGCTTGAACATGGGTCTTCAATGTAGTTTCTTCTTCAATTACCTTTGGGTTTTTCAAATAAGGTATGGGAGTTCTTCATCTAGGGCTTGCTATCACTTGGGTTCTTGCATGAAACGTTTTCAAAGCTTAAGATATGATGTTATTGATGTATAATTGATGTTTTCCAATGAAATACTCCATGAATCCTTGAACTTCTCAAATCTCTAAATTTCACTAAAGTATGGGTGAATTGATTATGTTTTTATATTCATGAATTTATGTGTAGATGGTTATGTGCTTTTGAATCATGTATAGACTATGTATGTATGGTGTAAAGGCTGTTTCAATTTAATTAATTGAGTAATGAATACTCTTATATCTATTGCATGTTAAGCTTATTGAATTGATATTGACTAAATGCTTATAGATTCTAGTGTAGTTTTCGATGGGCTATTGAATGATGTAAGGATTGTATTCAATTGATATCTAATTGGTCTTAGATGGATAAAGCTATATTGAAATGACTTATATTCATTGAGTATTATGATTTATGCTGTGAATGGATGTTCATGGCCATGAGTAAGGGCCTTAAGATATTGAATTGGATGATTTAGCTTTGGAGTGACGAGATCAAGTGGGTGGTATGCTGCCCTAACTTTCTCAAAATTATGTATAGATATTGTAATTTATCTCTTGAATTATGTGTTATTGGTATGGTCCACTTATGGTGGCAGTGTTATGTGATTGATGTGTCCTTGTCGGTGTTATTTCAAGTATTATGATCATCATGGCCTTGTCGGCACTTCTTGAAGTAATATGACTATTTTTGTAGTTGATTATGTGATGTATGATCAAATATACCTACATGTGAAGTAATGTGAAAGTATGTGTTATTCTATATATGCTATTTAGGTAATCATGTTATACTAGTGACTATGTGTTGTGTGTAGTCTTAGAGTCGAGTGCATGATTGTTCCTAATTGTCTATATGAGTCTATGATTACTATGTGATGATGATATAGTAGTCTATAGTATGACTTTAATATGATAATGGTTGTTCCTATGTGCTTCTACAATGACATGTAATATGTGATAAAGTGGAGTAATGTTGTGTCTTGTTTAGGTAGACTTGTGTCCCTTACTTGATGCTTGTATGATTATGAATATGTGATGCCTTGACTTAGGAAGCTAAAGCATCTTAGTCTTGATTGAATAAATGATGTGAGACCTTGAATGATTGTAACAAGGTCCTTTAGGTGAAACCTTGAACCTAGAGTAATGTTATGAACCTTGAAGTAGAAAGCGATAATGGTATCCTTCATGTAATGAATGATGGACTTAAGGTTGATTGGATGGAACGACATCATATCAATACTTAGGAAAGTCATGATGAGCTTCTTGTCTCCATTGGAAGCAACCTCTAGAGGACATCTTTTGTAGGGTAAATGTGATTGGGTTATTAACATGATGTAAAACGCTTTGAATGAACTTTAATGTGATGTACTCTCTGAGAACAAAGGCTAGCACCGAGTTAGTATGGCAAGGGAAGTAGCTCTAGTTAAAGGATGAGGCTAGAGTACAAAGAAGCCCTTCATATTCCTTAACCATGTGCCTACATGGGATGTGTCCAAGTTCTACCCTTGGCAAGTAGAACAACCTCATCGGAGTAGGATAGAACTCAGGATAACATGCTTTGCTAACATGGTCTATGTCGGTTATTACCTATTCTCATCATGTGAGATATATATTAGCATTATAGATGTTCTATGAAGTTAAGGTGGTGGTATGGGACGCTATCTAGACATTGCACAATAGGCTTTGAAGATGTTAGTGAGAGTCCCTAGGTCTTACCCAAGACCATTACTTGAATGTCCTTATGTGATGAATGTCTCTTAAGTTAAGAAAGAATATTAAATGAATAAGTACTTATCTAGAGTAGTTAAGGGTTGTCTAGTTAAGGTATGAAGGGGGAAGGTGAATGGTCACTTCATCTCTTACATAGATAAGTCTTAGTAATGATTCTAGTTAAGGAAATTGATTGGTTATGTAGACATGACCCAAACTTAGGTACGTTTTAAGGATTACTTAGGTAATCTTGAAGAG
The DNA here is from genome assembly GCA_016801875.1 of Solanum sitiens. NCBI lineage: Eukaryota > Viridiplantae > Streptophyta > Magnoliopsida > Solanales > Solanaceae > Solanum > Solanum sitiens. The sequence continues at coordinate 138,307 of JABWTJ010000140.1, read as the reverse complement.
GTCAATTATGGACATTCTCTTCTAGAGTTACTTGAGTAGGTCTTTGGATAATCTTTGAAAGTAGAATGTCATGTTTGATGTATGTCATGTTATTAAGTGAGAATGATTCTATCTTAGGTAGTCTATAGGATCCCTTGTGTGTGTGAAAGGTGGGCGGTCGCTCCACACTCACCCAAGTGAACCTTGGAATCACCTTTGGTAGGAGGATCTCATGTTCATGTGTTTTATGTATTGTAAATGTGTATGTTTCTCATTCTAAGTAGTCTTAAGGATCGTTTAGGCATGCTTTGAGAGGGTGTATAGGCGGTCTCTCTTTGTGTGACTTAAGTGAGTCGTAGGATAGCTATTAGTGGGTTGACTACATGCTAGAAGATGTCAAATGTGAAGGCTAAGCACTTCACTGTAACAGTGAAAGAACATCATTGTACAGTGAAGTGGTTCACTGGAAAGTGGGCATAAAAATTTGAATAATTCTAATTCCCTTTTTGACTAATGTGTAGGGAATCAGAAGTCTTGATGTGCCAAGGAGGATGGATAGCCTTGTAAGGGTTGAAGATGAAGTATTGGTTATTTCTCATCGATTCGAGGACAATATCCAAATGTTTGTATATGTCTTAAGTCTTTACTTTATGTCTTGTATGGGCTTAGTCCCAAGTGTTGTATACTCTAAAGTTTAGATGGTTCAAAGGGTTATTGTAAAGGTTTAATGTTTTAATGAAAGTCTTCCGCTTGCGTATTGTTTATAGAATGATTTATCGTGTGTGAAGAAAGTTTTGAATTCTTACTCATTTTAGAATGTTTATTATGAAATGAATTATACGAGTGGCTTAGATGAGACTTCTTGAAGTCTCATTTGCCGTGTGATGAACTCAAGGATGCTCTAACTTCTAGGGTGTACTTGAGGGTCGTGACATGTGCTAACCCCATTTCTCCTTTTTTTACCCAACATTTAAGGTTCCGGCCATTGAGGAGATTGTGTCCATCTGAACGGAAGACTTGGAATCATTTCTCCAAGTGAGTATGTCCTCAAGTACGAGGATGATGCCTTTTTATTAGTCTAGCTATGTTTCTTAGTTGTAGTCTAAAGACGATCATTTCATTCTACTTGTTTCAAGATATTGTTGTAAGCCCTATGTGGCATTTATACATTGTGCAAGGGCTTATTCTCATATTGTTCAACTCCGTTTAGATGATTTAATATGAGACATCCGTTTTAAGACTATTGTAACACTTCAAAAATCCAAGAAGTGTTCTAAAGCCTAACATAAGTGTCATAAGGTATAGACACTGTTTTAAGGTCGATTTTAATGAATATATGTCATTTAGGAAGTCTAGAAACCAAAACGTCCAAGAATGTCCATGACGTTCGGAAACTAGTTCAAGGAGGTACTAGCGTGCCATAGACTATTTGATAAGCTTTTAGAAGTCGGAAAGCGATGCAAATTGATGGAGGGATGTATAAAATCCATTTAGGTTGATTCATGGGGCGAAACTTCTGGGTACGACTCCCCATGGACCAACCAAGGTCCCTTGAGGAGGACCCTTGCATTTGGGGTCAAGAAACTGCCCAAGGCAGTGTCACCAACGACTTGCAATCGACGATCCGTGTGTCAATCGACAGGGGAGTCAATTTTCTCATCGATGATCACTTAGGCATTTTCCCCAAGACTAGTTTTGAACAAGTATCTAACCAAAATGATGGACCAACAGTACGGAAGGGTCCTGTGGCCGTCGTCTCACAAACGGACCGTCGATCGGGGTCTCATCTGTGAGGTGTCCAATTTTCTGCATGTTTTCACTTAGTTCTAATTAATTAAGTAATGGGTTAGATGGTTAGTTAGGGGTTAAGGTAAGTCTAATTAAATTAATTAACACCCCATATAAATACCCCAACCCCATTATACTAACCTAAACTCTCATAACTCACATACCCAAATTCTCTTCCTTCTCTCTTCTTTCTCTCTCTAGTGAAGAACTCCATTGAAGACCAAGCAAGGGGAGGGTTTATGGGCAGTAAAGGGACGAACTTGTCCATAAATGCTTCATCAAACATTAAGGTATGGTATCTAATTCACCTTTGCGACTCCTTTCACCAAACTGTTACTTTAAAGTTATTTCAAAAGTTAAGTTTTCATGTGGGTCTTTCCCAGTCTCCAAATTAATGTTATGAATTGTTTTTTTATGATTTCTTTTGGATATATGAATAGATTAACATGTATTCTAGATTAATTGTGATATATCTTTATGGCTTGATCTAGTTTGTGGGCTATGACATTCACCCCTTAACCCTAGGTTATGAATATGATATTAATTATGTAATGTTGGTTCAATTGACTTGATTATTCAATGAATTACTACAATATAATTTTATTATATCAATCATGAATAGAATAGTATGAATTATAGGTATATTATGCTATTACTTGAGAAGTTGATCTAGGTTATGAAGTATGTTGTCAATTCACTTAAGTATATTGTCTTAAGCTATGAACTAGTGATGTAATGATTCAATTAGGCTTGTTATTATGTTAATTATTGTCTTATGATGAAACTATACCCTAATTGAGTTGAATTAAGTGTTGATGGTAAGACCTTGATGATGGATTATGAAGGAGACTTTGTAAGTCTAATGGTCCTTATTCTTTACTTCAAATTATGGTTAATTGTGATTAAGTCATTATGTTGTGTTGTTGTATGACATGTATTAGGATTGATAGGGTGATATGATGTTTAATTGAAATTTATTGATAAAGGTTGTGAGGTTGATTAAAATGTAAATTTTATCATGATGGTGATGACTATCAATGTGCTTTATCATGAATGAATATGTAAGTGTGCTAACCTCACTTATATGAATTGTAATGAAAGGACTATACTCATGCAGTTCTTCTTGAGCTAGATGATGATGATTATACAAGGGCTAGACCTTCGACCTACAATAAGTTATGATGATTAATAAAGACATTAAAGACATTTCAAAAGGGACTTAGCTTAGCACCGAGTGAACTTAACAATGGGAGGTGATGACTTCCCATAGAGGAAGATTAACCCTACAGTTCCACATGTGGTGTTGACTCCCTAATGAGGTATACTCATCCAATGTATTCACATGAGAGGAGGCCCATATTGCCAAGTGGTATGTAACGGGATTATACCTATCTCTTAGTTCTTGAACTATGTTGCCCCCATAGGAAGACTAGCTACTGGATCCACCTAGAAATCTACGTTTATGTTTGGTTATACTTCCCTTCCATCAGTTTAATATTTTACAACACTAGATTCCACACTTAGCTATTGTGGTTTATGTCGGTTAAGGCAAGTGTTCCCTAAACTAAAATGAAGTAATGAGGTATAAACTAACTAGGGTGACTTGAGAGGTTTGACTTAGCCTAGGAAGGGGTATGGGACTCTACCTATGCCTTGCACTAGTTTGCCTTGAGGGAAGCCTTAGAAGGTTGATATTATATAGTGATTGTTATCCTTATGAAAATTTAATTGGTCTATATTGCTAAAGTATGATATTATATACCCTTAAAGTTTATGATATGTGAAGTTGGATATTAGTCATGGTTCTTGTTGGGTTACTTGATAAAGTAGGGTTAATGGGCTTTGCTTGGTCATTGCATGTGTTGACCTTATGAGGATTTATGAGTAGTTGTCTTGCTTTATTATGATATGATGAACTATTATTCATTCTTGTGATGTTATTACTTGATTATAGGGTTGTATTAGATTATGGGTTCACGTATGTTGACAAGCATGTTACTTGCTTTGACTTAATGAATGTGTCTTGTTGATTGGTATGGTTTGCTTAATTATGCATTAGACTTTCAAAGGTAAAATAGCATGTTTTAATAAAATGTCCTTTTTTAGCATGATTTGCTCTTATATGTGCATATAGTCTCATACATAGTACACGTCGTATACTAACCCATTTTCTCCCTTTTCCCCAACATTTTAGGTTCCGGTCGTTGAAGGCTCTTTGAGACAACTTTGAAGAAGACTTGAAATTTATCAATAATCCAAGTGGGTAGGTCCTCACTTTCTGAGGGAGATGCCAATATCGAGCTTATTAAGTTGTTTTAGTTTTAAGACTCTTATGTTCTTTCTCCTTTCATTTGAGTACAGATCGTATAGCCTATATGTGGCTCTTTTATATTGATGTATGGGCTATGCCCAAATTGCTATAATCTTATTAGATGTTTATGAGATGAGACACTCTCTAAAGACTTTGTTCTATCTTATATATATACTTATGTGCAATAAAAGTTGAAGCTATGTAATCTTCCTATACGAAGGGTCTATGTATACTCGATATGAATATATTATTAAATTTTCCGCATTTTGATCTATGAATGTAATGATGTATGCTAAGAGACTAGTCTTAGTCCTCAAAGAGGACAACGACACCAGTTACGTCTAGGGGTCCTCCCCGGATGTGACAACTATGTTATGTATCTTATATATATATATATATGTGTGTGTGTGTGTGTGCCAACTTTGTAAATTATTATATGAAGGGTCTCTATATACTCGATATGAATAAATTACGTGTACCCGAGAGGTATAGTAAACCTCACAATGTAGTGTAGATGAAAAGTTTTAAATTTTACACATTTTTAACAAATGAATGTAATGAGGAATGCTAAGAGTGTAGTCTTAGTCCTCTCCGAGGAAGAAGACGCATGTTATGTCTAATGGGAGCTCCTCGGATGTGACATTATGCTTTGCACCGAGAGTATTTGAAGAAGGGGTGGTTACAGTTCGTGAGTCGAGAAGTTGTATCCAATTCACCTCTTGAGATGAGTACTCCTCGTGAGTAGAGAATGAGTTACTTTGAAGAATTATCCTTATCCCTTAACTATGTGCCGTATAGGTGTAGCTATTGGAGAATCCATTTAAAGGCATAGACAATGACCTTAACCTAGGCATGTGGGGATCCCTCATCTGATAGGAGTTAATGTCGGGATTCCATGTCTATCTCTCATGGTCTATGTTGGTTAAAGCTATTCCCCACAAAAGAATGTAATGAACTAAGTCTCCTAAAGATTGTACTACTTAGGGTAGGTGGTGGTATGGGACACTATCTATCCATTGCACAAGTAGGTCCTTGAAAGGGGAGTCTTGGTGTGTATTTTTATGCAATAAATAAATGGGTCATTATAAAATAAAACCAAATTTATGTGAGTTAATGTGTAATGTTAACAAACCATGTTAAGGTTACATCTTGTATAATGAAGTTTATGAATCATGAATGTGGTGTACCTAATCTCATGGAACCCTCAAGCAGCACATTGTGGGAGTAGTAGTATGTGATTTTATTCTGACATTGCACTTTGTGTAACTTGCAAGTCCACTTGGAGAAGGGCACTTATGTGTAGTTATTAAATGCAAGTATGTTTCTATAATGTCTAGTTATAGGAATGTGGACTTGTTACCCATGCGAAGTAAGCCTACAATAGGTAATCTTGAGGATCACTTAGGTGCGTATTGAAGAGATTGTATGGGCAGTTACTTAATATCTACCTTAGTGAGTCTTAGGATAACCTTGGTTAGGGAAACCTCAAAGGTAATGAGTTCACTGTAAGATTTCATGAAGTTGACTGTAATGTTGCTTGAGTTCACTGTAATGTGCATTTTGGTGTTAAAAAATATGGAAGTTCTATTTTATGTGTTAAATGATGATTCATATGTTATTCTACTTCTATATACATGAATGCTTTAATTAATTGGCATGAAAGCTTATTTCTACTAAAATGTTCGTTTTCACATGTTTTTGCATATGTCATACTTAGTACACTGTTTGTACTAACCCCATACTTTTGTATACTCTATAAGTATAGGTTGGAAGCAAGTGGAAGTCTAGAAGTCAAAGCTTGTAAGACACGGTATGTCCTCATATATTCGATGACATAGTCTATGTTTCTTTAGTTCTCTTTAAAGAATCGTATAAGAATTATAATGTACTTTCTTTCAATTTAATGGGCCGTGTCCCTAAGATAATAAGTTGTGTCTTTAAGTTGGCTTGTGACGATGAGACTACTCTTTAGTATTGATGAATGATATTTCTATATTACTATTGATGTCGTGAAAGGTTTTAATTCCGCACTACTTTTCATGTCTTATGTATTGTATGATAGCTAAGATGCTTGTACAAGACCTCCGTAAGGTCAAGTACGCCTTGTTCCGACCTAAGGGGGATCCCTTCTTCTTCTAGGGTGTATTTGCGGGTTGTTACCAAGGATTTGAGTTGAGAGAAAGCTAAGAGAGAGAAGAGCTTCAATGTTGTTTTTATTCTAATTGAGGGTTAAGGTTTTAGATTGGGGAAATAGGTTCAAAATGACATAAGATCAATGTATAATACACTGCCAAAATACCCAAAACACCCCTACATTATTTGGACCTTTTTTAATTTTGTCTAACCTGACATTTAAACGACACAACCAAATCTGGAACATGGCTGCGCGTCACAGAGGCACTTCCAAATATAGTTCCTCGAATTTAATTTGAGGCAGAAAGGTTCGTAAAAAGTCCGCGTCGCAAGTAAACTTTTTTCCTTTTAAGTTGCAAGGGCGCGACGTGCCATGGAATCCAAAATCATGCCGGTTGGCAGCTTTCTTTGCCAACGTTTGGGTCCCTCTCGAGGACCCTTCGATTGGTCCTTGGGGAGTCGTACCAGATGTTTTGACCCTAAACTCGATTATGAATAAACTAGGGTCACCTCCACTGATTTTAGACTCTAAACAACACATAAGAACGCATACAGCATACAAGCATACACTAGAAAACAAAATACTTTTTTCCAAACGTCTTAGTCGTCAATTGACGTTTGACCTCCAAACTCTTTAAAACATCTCTCAAAGCTTTTTTTATTAGTTTCACAAGTTAATAACTCAAGTATCTCACACGGACTTGATTTGTAGATCACAAACCTGCAATTTGTCAAACACTTTCCATTCTTTGATCTACACAATCAACCCACACAACTATTTACCAAAAATAAATAAATCTTTTAAAGGGTCTTAGGTTACATCCCAAGAAGCACCTGAGATAATGTCGTTGCACGACGCCAATCCATATTCAAACCTCATTCTTGGGTTTTGCCATAATACAACTAGGCAAACCGTCTTGTTGCTTTAGGTAGAAGTGAGGTAGTACTTGACATACGAGGGATTTGATCAGCTAGATGGATATGAGTGAGAGCCAGTCATATGACTTATCACATCAACATTTTCCCTCATCTCCTCCAACATTCTATCCTTTCTATCCTGCTCCTTACCTTTTGGAGAATGATTAACAGCGTATCTTTGACATGTCTGCTCTAATTGTCATTATGTGTTCTCCTCCTATAAGAGGGTATGTACCTATCCTTTATCTTGCACTGGACTTCTACCTCTTGTATCTTCTTGGCCAAATCGTCAAGATGAGTTAATTGTGGGGCCAAATAAAGGTCCTTATCCATCTCTTTATTCGCTTCACTCATATTGACAATTTTCTACCAACTATGCTAAATTTCTCTTTTAAACAAGCAATTCACAATCAAAAAAATGAAATGAGGTAAGTATCACGATAAGCAACAAGAGCTAAATTTAACTTTACAAAAAATTCTCAAATAACAGCACTCCCCAACAACGATGCCATTTTGATTAACGCATCAGGACTCTTCATCCAATACTAAGGGTCAACAATTGTTAGTCAGTAATATAACCAAACTAAGAGAGTGGAAGTCGAATCACACAGGGAGTGGCTACAAGAGTTAATAGCTAAGTATGAATCAGTTCAAAATAGTTATAGCTAAAGAAATTTGCGAGTAAAACAAAATCAAATTAAAAAATGTGACACAACTGTCAATTATATAAATGGGGCATTTTCAGTGAATTATCAACTAAAACTGAAAACAAACGAAAATACAACTATGAAGATGGGATTCTTGGGATATGATTAGATTATTGTCACGACTAGAATCTAGCCCCCAGACGAGACCGGCGTCGTTGACCTCTCAGAGGTCGCAGCGAAGCCTGCTTACATCATTCTTACTTCATCTAAGTTAATTTTAGCGGAAAATTTGAAACTTTTTGTTTCTTAACATACTTATTAAACATTCTCATCATTACATAATTGTTCACCATCAACCATCTAATATTAAGATCATCAAATGAAAGAGAAAGTATAATATAGTAATAAAGATGTACTTGCCAAAATGGCCAATACAATGTCTGAATAAAACAGGAAAGAAACGCTAGTGGAACATGCTCTACTAGCTCAACTCTAAAACTAAGCTAGAATATAAATGGCAACATCCTCGAAAGCATGAGGCCCTACCAAGTCTGGATGAATACTCGACGTCTGGATAGCTGCAACGTCAACCTGTAGCTCTAGCGTCCACCTGTGCCTGCACCTAAAATTGTAGAGTTGTATAGGGTTAGTACACACTTGTACTAAGAATGGGTATATGCAAGCACACACCACGGACATGCATGAGAAAAGATAGCACTTTCCAAACAACATGATTATGGAAAGTCAAGTCAGTGGACTTGCCAAATTGATATTAGGAAAGTTAGTGAACCTTCCAAATTTGGATTAGGAAAGTCATGCAATGAGAGTAACATGCATCATCATAATTATCATATTGCACACAGCACATAACATCATCAACATAGCACATATCATATAGCATACAACACATAACATCTTTTATAACATTCATTCATATGCAATGAGACCTTGGAATCATGGACTTGACATTAAGACTTTCCAAAATGAGGGCTCAACATATGGGACCTCAACTAGGGAGTCTTCATTATCAAACACAGAGTCTGCTTCATTCGTTCATACGTACTTCATTTCATTTCGTTCATAGGCTAGTGTGAACACCAGCTATACCTAGGATGCAGTTTAAGACTTTCATCGGGTTTGCTGTGCAATGATCAAGAATAACCTAGTGTCATTACTTGAGTCTATCTCACCTCTTGATTATCCTATCCTAACACCTTTGGTATCATTCATTCCATTATGTGCTTCATTTGAGGTTGGCCTCATTCATTCATTGGGAACTTTAACTTTAACCGACATAGATCATGTGAGCATCACGAAATACAGTGTCTCCCCCACACCAAAAAGAGGTGGAATCACCGACCAAGGTGACCCAAAACATGCTAGCGTACATGGGATTTTAACCCCGCCAGATCCCTATATTGGCAGTATAGGTTCGAAGACCAGGAGATATAAGGAGACCCATACCCGGCAAGCCAGACAGTCTCATCTCATGAGAGTTACGTGAACCTCCGCCTTTCCCAAAAGAAGGCATTACCGCTCATAGCTAGTCTATCGGTGCTCAGTATAAAGTTCCATTACATTCAACTCATACATCATGGAAGCTGGCTTCTAGTATGAGGACATCATAGCTCAATAGATGATTTCTCACATCTTCATTAGTATTAAGTGTATTAATCTCAATACTTTCATTAGAGTGTTCATAGAGACTGATCTCTTCATTAACTTTACACTTTCATAGGTGAGTACGTTTTGGTAACTTACATCTCTGGCCAATATATATGGTCGACACTTATCTTTACACATGGCCAAATTATATTTGGCCGACACTAAAAACAAAATACATACTATTACTACTTTACCTAATGGCCTCTTCTTTTTATTTTATGGCCGACATACTAGAAAACAAAAATATTACATATATCTATTATCTATTGGTTAAAGTATGTCTAATCTTATCTCTTCTTTTACATTTTTTCAAAGATGCTTATCTCTTCTTTTTCTTTGTCTGCCACTTTGTTTTTCAAAGATGCTTATCTCTTCTTTTTCTTTGTCTGCCACTTTGTATCTCTTCTTCTTATCTTTTTTACAACATATTTATCTTCTGCAGTCTTAATCTTTATTCGAATAGGACTTCAGGAATAGTATTATCTCCTTCATTACATTTCGAGCATATATGTTCCAGATACTTGTGTCCAATTAACTTACAGTATCTTGTTAATAATTCTTCAGAAATAATCCCTTTTTTAATGCTCTAGTTGTTGGTGTAGATTCTGGTTTCAGTAGGGACAAAATCCATTTCTGGACTTCTTCCATATCTGCTTGTCTTACTTCTCGCGAATTGGCGTAGATCATTAAATGGTCTCTAGAATAATAACTCCATATAGCATTTCCTTGTAAATAATTATTAGCTAATTCTTGTATGATAGTTGATAACCCAATTATTCTTTTATTTGCATAGAAACTGGGTATCTCAACTTTTGGTATCTCCGGCTGTTGACCTATCTCTTCCGGTATTATCATCTCCCGAGTTAATCCAATTTTTACTACTTGGATCATCGGTTTTATCTCATTGCAAAGTATCTCAGCTGGTGCTGTGTAGAATCTAATAAACAACAAATTTCCTTTGGTTATCTTTTTATATGTTAAAAAGGATTTATAGATTTCTGGGATTCCACTTATCTCTTCTCCTGTATATGTATAAACTGTACTCAATAATCCATAATTATAACAAGTTTTGACTAGATTGGGGTTTGTCTTTGGTTGTGCAATCAGTTTATTGTAACCTTGTAGTTTTTGGGTTAAATAATCTTGGGTCTTTTCGGTAGTCGTTGTAGATCTAGGTTTAGAGTTTAAAAAAGTTAATATTTGGTATATATTTTCAATATAAGTTTGGGTAATATGGTTATATATTTTCTTTTCTTTATGTAGGCTGGCTGCATATGTAGATGTTTGTGGTGTTGGAGTATCTATTATTTGGATTTTTGGAATAAATGGTTTTGCAAATAGGCTATTTAGATTTGTATTTCTTGGAGTAGTTTTTTCCATAGCTCCTGTGCTTGTACCTGCATTTGATAATTTGTTAGTATTTTGAGTTTTTAGGTGTTTCTCAGACTTTCCACTTTTTGACAAAGTGTAGTTATGGCAGCTAGTATCTTTTCTTGTATATTTGGGCTAGTTTCTTCTTGAGAGATAATCTGCAATAATATTTTTGTCAGTTTTTATCACTTCAATTGTAAATGTAAAGTTTAATATATTTAATACTAGTCTCCTTATTTCTTTTGTTGTAACTGAATCGTCTATCTTTTTTGTTATCCACCATTTTACCTGTGTATTATCTGTTCTTACAATAAATTTATTATAAACAATATATGGTTCAAATGCTAATAAACATTTATATAATGCAAATAATTCTTTTCTATTTATTTCCCATTTTATTTGTGCTTCTGTATAAGATCCTGAATAATATCTACAATGGTGTTCCATTTTTTTATTTTCATATTTATATTTTAAAACTCCTCCATAGCTATGATTGCTTGAATCTGTTTCAACTATATAAATAAATATCTTATTTTCATCAGGAAAATAAAGTTTTGGTAATTTTTTACATAAGTTCTTAATATTTCTTATATGTTCTTTATCTTTTTTATCAAAATAATATTCAACATTTTTTTTAAGTTTTCGATGTAGTGGTTTTAAATATTCTGCTAAATTTGGTATATATTCTCTTACTTGGTTTACTAATCCTAAAAAGAATTGTAATTTCTTTTTTGTATCTATATCTTCATCAAGATTAATTATTTTTTGCACTATGTAAGTTTGCATTTTTATCCCATTTTTATCTATTTGTATTCCTAGGAATTCTATCTGTGATTTCATAGTTTCTGTTTTCTTTTTACTTAGGCTTATGTCAGACTGTTTAATTATAGATATGAATTTTTCTAATAAATTAATATGCTCATCTTGTGTTCTTGAATATAATAATATATCATCTATATAAACTATGCAATTTTCTAATTGATTAAAATAGTTATCCATAAAATGCTGATATCTACCTGGTGCATTTTTATATCCAAATGGTAAAATATTCCATTCATAGAAACCTTGTGGTACTGTGAATGCTGTTAATTGTTTAGATTCTTCTTCTAGTTTTAAATGATAAAATTCTGATTTACAATCAAACTTACTAAAATAATTATATCCTTGTATCTGTCTTATTTTTAATATCTTATTTGGTATAGGATAATTATAAGTTTTAGTTTTAGCATTTAGATTACGATAATCTATAACCATTCTACTTTTACCTCTTTTTTGTTCACTATGTTTATTTATTATAAAAGCCGGACTTGTATGTTTACTATTACTCTTTTGTATGTAATTATTTTTTAATAGTTCATCTATATGCATTTTAAATTCTTTTAAATCATCAAAATTATATTTTAATGGTTTTTGTGTTATTATACTATTTTCATCTATTAACTCAATTTTTACTTTTGTCTTATGTTTTTCCCATACTTGTAATGGATTTTCACTGTATAATATTTCTAATTGTTCATTAATTATTTTGACTTTATCTATTGTAAATATAATAATTTCTAGTTGGGTTATTTGTTTGTTATTTATATTTTCCATTTCTTGATTGATTTTTTCACTTCCTTTTATCCATTCTTTAGGTTTTCTTTGTTTATTATTTACTCTTTTTGCTCCTATTTTATTTCCACATGGTGTAGTAAACCACCAATGAATTTTTGTTATAATATGAGGATATAGTTTTTCTAAAAATGGCATTCCTAATAACATATCTTTTGTTGTAAATTCAAAATTATACATTTCTTCTATTATCAATATTTTATCCCATATTTGTATTTTTATATTTTTTTGCTTTATATGTAATCATACTACTTTCATTATTAAATCCTGTTACTACCATAGGTATTTTTAATTTTTCCCATTTATCTTCTGGTAAACAATTATATTTACATATATTTGTCTCTGCTCCTGTATCTATCCTAGGTGTGTAATATCTGTTGTGATATCCTTCTACAATGATTTTTGCAAGTATATATATTTTCATTATTCATTGTATTCTTTTAATAACTATTTTCTTATTTTGGTAAGTTATAATTAATTGTTCATCTTCTATTTTATATGGTTTAACTTTATCTAACCATTTTATTCCTAAGGTAATATTTTGATTTCCTTGGTAAATTTTAAATGGTATTACTAATGGTATTCCTCCTATAATTATTTCTTTTTCTGTTATCTCTTCATTTATATTTACTATTTCTTTAGGTAATCCAGGGCATAATTGTCCTGTTTTTATAATTTCCATTTCTAATACTAATTCTCTAGTTATATAATTCTCTTCTTGTCCTGTATTTATTAATATTTTATATCTTCTTTGATCTATTATTCCGGTTATAAAATAATGATTAAGTGTTTCTTCTTCTGTATTTAATATTTTAGGAATTTCATATTTTCTTTTAGATGTACTGGCTCTTGATGAGGTAGTTCTAATTAATGTATTTGGTACACTTGAAGTACTCAATCTTTCTTTTACTATCTCCAAATCTTCTTCCATGTCAATTTCTTTATAACTATAGTCATTGTTATCTATTATAGTAATTATTTGTTCAAAAGGGTTTTCTATTTTTATTCTATCAATTTTATTTTTTGCCATTACTTTATGTTTTGTTGTTAATATATATAAGTTTTTACATCTTGCTGTAAATATTTTACTACCTGGTGCTAATTCTATTCCAGATAATTTCCAATATAAAACTAATGATTTGTCTATATTTCTATCTGTTAATGCTATTGAATAATTAGCACTTATTATAATTTAAATTTTTGGTATATTAAATTTCCTTTTACTGCACTAATTACACTTTTTTTTATAGGATGTAATATTCTATCATCTGCTAAATATATTTCAATAGGTGTATCTATTCCTTCTCTAAAACATGCTTTTATTAGTATTTCTGTCCCTCCTAAATGTACATATTTTATAGGTACTTTAGCTTTTATATCTTGTATTTCTTTATTTATTATTCTCTTATTTAATATAGGTATTTGTGCTTTTCCTTTTGTATATTTACAGTCTATAATATGTTTCTTTTGGCTAACTACATAGTATTCATCTTTTTGTCTCTTAAACCAATTTTTTAAAGTAGGTATCTCAAGTACTTTATCTACGCTTAAATCTAATTCTTTATTTTTTATTTGTTGAAACATTTTATTATCAAATATAATTTTTTGTTCTACTGATTCTTCATTTTGATATTCTTCTGTAGATATTATTTTTATGTCTCCTTCAGTCATTGTATTCCTTCATTTATCATTTCATTATTTAATTCCATATCTATTTCTATATCTTCGGATTCAATTTCAATGTCAGATAATTCATATATACTATCATTTTCACTCAATTCATAGTCTATATAATCTATCTGCATATATTTTTCATCATCCATAATTATTTCTGCAATTTGTTTACCTTTTAAATTTTTTGGTAATTTACAATCTCTAGCTAAATGTCCTAATTTTCCACAATTGTAACAAGTACAATCTGATAATTTTCTTTTTGGTCTATATGGTCTTTTTATTTTATAATTTTTTACATAATATCTTTTTCTTGGATTCTTATATTTATATCTGGTTTTAGTTTTTCTATAATTTTTATATTTTCGAGGTTTTTTATAATATTTATCTTTACAACCAAATTGTGGTGCTATCTTATTTTTGCAACATGCTAAATTTTTAAGTAATACTTTTTCCATTTTTCTTTTTTCTTTTTGGGTTTCACATAATTGTATAAACCATTGTTGTAAATTTTATTCTAGCTCCTAAAGTATCTGTTATTCCTTCATTATTCCAATCTTTAATTACGTTTGTACTAAATGGTTCTGGTAATTTTGTAAAATATTGTTGTCTTATTTCTTTTGCTTCATCTATATTATATCTTGCTTTGTAATAATATTCTTTAAATGCACATGTATATTCTTCTATGTAACACATATTACATATTGCTAATTTTGACATTAATTGTCTATTTATTATTTTTTCTTTATTTTGTTCTTGTATTTCTGTAGTCATGCCTCCAAATTCATTTCTGATGGCTAATTCATATTTATCTAATATATCTATATTTGTTGTTGATGTTGATCCATCTATTTTTTTATCACTCCTAAGTGTTGCTATACTTTCTGATGGTAAATTTTCTATTCATAATTTTGTTGTTCCTACAAATGTTCTTTCTATATATCCTGGTGTGTCTTTTACTGTTATTTTATTATCAACTAGCTGTTTAGATATATTTCCTACCCATAATAAAATTACTTTGTTTATATCCATTACACAGTCTAAATCTAAAAAGTTATTTTGTTCAATTATTGGTCTAGGTATCCATTTTTTATTTAATCTACTATTCCATATTGCGTTTGTTCTGTCTGATCTTTCATAACTTTCTGTATAATAAGTTGGTGTTGATCTTCTAGGATTACTTCTTCTAGGACTACTCCTAGGACTATTATCTGGAGTTTTAACTTTTGATGTACCTGGTTTATTTATATCTCCTGTATTTATTTCTAATTTTTTTAATTTATCTACTTGTTCTAAGATTTCTGTATATGTTTCACTTATATCACTTATTTCTGAATTTTGATCATTCATTGTATCTAATTCGTTTATTTCATCATTGATTTCATTTATTTTAAGATTTTCATTTTCATTTAATATTTGTTTCATTTTATTTATTTGACTAGTCAATTCAACTTCTTTTTCTTTCTCTTTTTCTATTTGTTTTTCTTTTTGTTTAGTTTCATATAATAATTTTAACTGAGCTAATTCTTTTTCTAATTCACTTATTTTTGTATTTTTTGTTTCTTCTATCTTTTGTACTTCTTGTTTTGCTTGTATTTTTATTTTTTCAATTTCTTTAGCTATATCTATTTCTTCATTTTATTTTGTTATCCTTATCATAGCTATTAAACTGTCTTCTAATTTTGTTGTTTCTTTTTCTAGCATTAAATATAATTTATCTCCTATTTTTTTATATCTTCTTCCTAAATTTGAGAATATTATTTTTATTACTAGTCCTTCTTGATTTTCATATGTTTTTTCGTCTACTGCAAATTCTTCTTTATTCATTATATTCGTTATTATAACTTATATCATGTTGTAATTTATATTCTAGACAATTTATTTGTATTTCTAACTTAAATAGAACTTTTCTTTGTATTGATATTACTTTACTACTTACTCCTGCAAATATATTTTCTTCTAATCTTTCTTTTTTAAATTCTAATTCATATCTTTTTTCATTTATTTTGTCTATCAGTTGTTGTTTATATATTTCTCTGTTCATACTGTTTTTTCAAATAGTTAATATATTTATATTCTGTTTTAGAAATTATATCTATCAACAAATTTTCTTTAGTATCTTTTTTAGTAATTTTTAATAATTCATATTTTATATATAAATTATTTAATTATTTCTTTATCTTTCTTACTTTTCTTTCTATTTTATTATTTACTTTTTTCATTTTTTAAGAAAAAATATTTTTTCATAATATTCTTTTTTAACTAAATTTAATCTTTGTATTTCTTTAGCATTGGTTTCTGTATATTCTAAATATTCTTCTTCTCTAAGATATATATATCTATTTACATTTTCAATTAATAATTTTTCTTCTAGATCTATCTTTTCTTTAGTTTCTTTCCATTATTGCAAATATCTATAATTTATCATTGATCTCTATATAATTCTAGATCATCATATAAATAATCTATATCAAAATCATCTGGTATAATTAATTTTGCCCAATCATGAATTGTTTTTTTAATTATTTCGTATGTTACTAATCTATCATAGATTATTCTTCTTATATCAGCATCAAGATCTTTCAATATATAAAATAATAATATCATGTAATTAACATCACCATTTAATAAATAGGTAGTCATTTTATCATATTTTCGCTAAAATTTTATTCCTTCTAACCTCTTCACAGATTATACTTATTTATTATGTAATAATAATAATTTAATAATCATCTCGTCTAGTCACTACTATGGTTTTCTTCTTCAATCAGTTACCCTAACAGCGCCTCAACTCTGTGTACTCCCCTAAACGGCCTTCTCTTTTGCCTACCGGTTTCCACTTTAGGATGGCATAGTCTGGGCTTATCTACTCTCAGAATATTTCCATAGCAAACCTTCTAAAGATGATTATTATAACATTATTTAAACATAATAAACACTTATAATCAAAAAGAGATTATTAGGAATAAAAAAATTTAGCTACTCATTAATTTAAATGAGTATACCTGTTTTTGTAGATCACCTGTCATAGTTGGTTTATTTTCCATAACTATATTTTTATAGACTAGCTCTGATACCAATATGGGGTTTGGAAGCGGAATTAGAGAGAATAGAGAGAAATCTTATGAAAAGAGAAGTGATGAGGGAAAGTGATGATTTATTACTAAGGAAAACCCCCTATTTATACTACTAAACTTACATCTCTGGCCAATATAAGTGGCCGACACTTATCTTTACACATGGCCTAATTATATTTGGCCGACACTAAAAACAAAATACATACTATTACTACTTTTCATAATGGCCTCTTCCTTTTATTTTATGGCCGACATACTAGAAAACAAAAACTTTACATATATCTATTATCTATTGGTTAAAGTAATGTCTAATCTTATCTCTTCTTTTACATTTTTTCAAAGATGCTTATCTCTTCTTTTTCTTTGTCTGCCACTTTGTTTTTCAAAGATGCTTATCTCTTCTTTTTCTTTGTCTGCCATTTTGTATCTCTTCTTCTTATCTTTTTTACAACATATTTATCTTCTGCAGTCTTAATCTTTATTCGAATAGGACTTCGGGAATAGTATTATCTCCTTCATTACATTTCGAGCATATATGTTCCGGATACTTGTGTCCAATTAACTTACAGTATCTTGTTAATAATTCTTCAGAAATAAATCCATTTTTTAATGCTCTAGTTATTGGTGTAGATTCTGGTTTCAGTAGGGACAAAATCCATTTCTGGACTTCTTCCATATCTGCTTGTCTTACTTCTCGCGAATTGGCGTAGATCAATGGTCTCTAGAATAATAACTCCATATAGCATTTCCTTGTAAATAATTATTAGCTAATTCTTGTATGATAGTTGATAACCCAATTATTCTTTTATTTGCATAGAAACTGGGTATCTCAACTTTTGGTATCTCCGGCTGTTGACCTATCTCTTCCGGTATTATCATCTCCCGAGTTAATCCAATTTTTACTACTTGGATCATCGGTTTTATCTCATTGTAAAGTATCTCAGCTGGTGCTGTATAGAATCTAATAAACAACAAATTTCCTTTGGTTATCTTTTTATATGTTAAAAAGGATTTATAGATTTCTGGGATTCCACTTATCTCTTCTCCTGTATATGTATAAACTGTACTCAATAATCCATAATTATAACAAGTTTTGATTAGATTGGGGTTTGTCTTTGGTTGTGCAATCAGTTTATTGTAACCTTGTAGTTTTTGGGTTAAATAATCTTGGGTCTTTTCGGTAGTCGTTGTAGATCTAGGTTTAGAGTTTAAAAAAGTTAATATTTGGTATATATTTTCAATATAAGTTTGGGAAATATGGTTATATATTTTCTTTTCTTTATGTAGGCTGGCTGCATATGTAGATGTTTGTGGTGTTGGAGTATCTATTATTTGGATTTTTGGAATAAATGGTTTTGCAAATAGGCTATTTAGATTTGTATTTCTTGGAGTAGGTTTTTCCATAGCTCCTGTGCTTGTACCTGCATTTGATAATTTGTTAGTATTTTGAGTTTTTAGCTGTTTCTCAACGTCACCTTCTAGTTCTGGCCTTTTATCGTCTGCCTCACGACGTAGTTCCGCATTTTTAGAGTCATACTGCTGACTGTTATATGCTTTCTTCAATAGTTGTACTTGACTGTCAAGACTTTCCACTTTTTGACAAAGTGTAGTTATGGCAGCTAGTATCTTTTCTTGTATATTTGGGCTAGTTTCTTCTTGAGAGATAATCTGCAATAATATTTTTGTCAGTTTTTATCACTTCAATTGTAAATGTAAAGTTTAATATATTTAATACTAGTCTCCTTATTTCTTTAGTTGTAACTGAATCGTCTATCTTTTTTGTTATCCACCATTTTACCTGTGTATTATCTGTTCTTACAATAAATTTATTATAAACAATATATGGTTCAAATGCTAATAAACATTTATATAATGCAAATAATTCTTTTCTATTTATTTCCCATTTTATTTGTGCTTCTGTATAAGATCCTGAATAATATCTACAATGGTGTTCCATTTTTTCATTTCATATTTATATTTTAAAACTCCTCCATAGCTATGATTGCTTGAATCTGTTTCAACTATATAAATAAATATCTTATTTTCATCAGGAAAATAAAGTTTTGATAATTGTTTACATAAGTTCTTAATATTTCTTATATGTTCTTTATCTTTTTATCAAAATAATATTCAACATCTTTTTTAAGTTTTCGATGTAGTGGTTTTAAATATTCTGCTAAATTTGTTATATATTCTCTTACTTGGTTTACTAATCCTAAAAAGGATTGTAATTTCTTTTTTGTATCTATATCTTCATCAAGATTAATTATTTTTTGTACTATGTGAGTTTGCATTTTTATCCCATTTTTATCTATTTGTATTCCTAGGAATTCTATCTGTGATTTCATAGTTTCTGCTTTCTTTTTACTTAGGCTTATGCCAGACTGTTTAATTATAGATATGAATTTTTCTAATAAATTAATATGCTCATCTTGTGTTCTTGAATATAATAATATATCATCTATATAAACTATGCAATTTTCTAATTGATTAAAATAGTTATCCATAAAATGCTGATATCTACCTGGTGCATTTTTATATCCAAATGGTAAAACATTCTATTCATAGAAACCTTGTGGTACTGTGAATGCTGTTAATTGTTTAGATTCTTCTTCTAGTTTTAAATGATAAAATCCTGATTTACAATCAAATTTACTAAAATAATTATATCCTTGTATCTGTCTTATTTTTAATATCTTATTTGGTATAGGATAATTATTAGTTTTAGTTTTAGCATTTAGATTACGATAATCTATAACCATTCTACTTTTACCTCTTTTTTGTTCACTATGTTTATTTACTATAAAAGCCGGACTTGTATGTTTACTATTACTCTTTTGTATGTAATTATTTTTTAATAGTTCATCTATATGCATTTTAAATTCTTTTAAATCATCAAAATTATATTTTAATGGTTTTTGTGTTATTATACTATTTTCATCTATTAACTCAATTTTTACTTTTGTCTTATGTTTTTCCCATCCTTGTAATGGATTTTCACTGTATAATATTTCTAATTGTTCATTAATTATTTTGACCTTATTTATTGTAAATATAATAATTTCTAGTTGGGTTATTTGTTTGTTATTTATATTTTCCATTTCTTGATTTATTTTTTCACTTCCTTTTATCCATTCTTTAGGTTTTCTTTGTTTATTATTTACTCTTTTTGCTCCTATTTTATTTCCACATGGTGTAGTAAACCACCAATGAGTTTTTGTTATAATATGAGGATATAGTTTTTCTAAAAATGGCATTCCTAATAACATATCTTTTGTTGTAAATTCAAAATTATACATTTCTTCTATTATCAATATTTTATCCCATATTTGTATTTTTATATTTTTTGCTTTATATGTAATCATACTACTTTCATTATTAAATCCTGTTACTACCATAGGTATTTTTAATTTTTCCCATTTATCTTCTGGTAAACAATTATATTTACATATATTTGTCTCTGCTCCTGTATCTATCATAGGTGTGTAATATCTGTTGTGATATCCTTCTATAATGATTTTTGCAAGTATATATATTTTCATTATTCATTGTATTCTTTTAATAACTATTTTCTTATTTTGGCAAGTTATAATTAATTGTTCATCTTCTATTTTATATGGTTTAACTTTATCTAACCATTTTATTCCTAAGGTAATATTTTGATTTCCTTGGTAAATTTTAAATGGTATTACTAATGGTATTCCTCCTATAATTATTTCTTTTTCTGTTATCTCTTCATTTATATTTACTATTTCTTTAGGTAATCCAGGGCATAATTGTCCTGTTTTTATAATTTCCGTTTCTAATACTAATTCTCTAGTTATATAATTCTCTTCTTGTCCTGTATTTATTAATATTTTATATCTTCTTTGATCTATTATTCCGGGTATAAGATAATGATTAAGTGTTTCTTCTTCTGTATTTAATATTTTAGGAATTTCATATTTTCTTTTAGATGTACTGGCTCTTGATGAGGTAGTTCTAATTAATGTATTTGGTACACTTGAAGTACTCAATCTTTCTTTTACTATCTCCAAATCTTCTTCCATGTCAATTTCTTTATAACTATAGTCATTGTTATCTATTATAGTAATTATTTGTTCAAAAGGGTTTTCTATTTTTATTCTATCAATTTTATTTTTTGCCATTACTTTATGTTTTGTTGTTAATATATATAAGTTTTTACATCTTGCTGTAAATATTTTACTACCTGGTGCTAATTCTATTCCAGATAATTTCCAATATAAAACTAATGATTTGTCTATATTTGTATCTGTTAATGCTATTGAATAATTAGCACTTATTATAAATTTAAATTTATGGTATATTAAATTTCCTTTTACTACACTAATTACACTTTTTTCTATAGGATGTAATATTCTATCATCTGCTAAATATATTTCAATAGGTGTATCTATTCCTTCTCTAAAACATGCTTTTATTAGTATTTCTGTCCCTCCTAAATGTACATATTTTATAGGTACTTTAGCTTTTATATCTTGTATTTCTTTATTTATTATTCTCTTATTTAATATAGGTATTTGTGCTTTTCCTTTTGTATATTTACAGTCTATAATATGTTCCTTTTGGCTAACTACATAGTATTCATCTTTTTGTCTCTTAAACCAATTTTTTAAAGTAGCTATCTCAAGTACTTTATCTACGCTTAAATCTAATTCTTTATTTTTTATTTGTTGAAAAATTTTATTATCAAATATAATTTTTTGTTCTACTGATTCTTCATTTTGATATTCTTCTGTAGATATTATTTTTATGTTACCTTCAGTCATTGTATTCCTTCATTTATCATTTCATTATTTAATTCCATATCTATTTCTATATCTTCGGATTCAATTTCAATGTCAGATAATTCATATATACTATCATTTTCACTTAATTCATAGTCTATATAATCTATCTGCATATATTTCTCATCATCCATAATTATTTCTGCAATTTGTTTACCTTTTAAATTTTTTGGTAATTTACAATCTCTAGCTAAATGTCCTAATTTTCCACAATTATAACAAGTACAATCTGATAATTTTCTTTTTGGTCTATATGGTCTTTTTATTTTATAATTTTTTACATAATATCTTTTTCTTGGATTCTTATATTTATATCTGGTTTTAGTTTTTCTATAATTTTTATATTTTCGAGGTTTTTTATAATATTTATCTTTACAACCAAATTGTGGTGCTATCTTATTTTTGCAACATGCTAAATTTTTAAGTAATACTTTTTCCATTTTTCTTTTTTCTTTTTGGGTTTCACATAATTGTATAAACCATTGTTGTAAAAATTTTATTCTAGCTCCTAAAGTATCTGTTATTCCTTCATTATTCCAATCTTTAATTACGTTTGTACTAAATGGTTCTGGTAAACTCCAAAACAAGAAGTACAAAAGCTATGATAAGGATAACAAAAGAAAATAAAGAAATAGATAAAGCTAAAGAAATTGAAAAAATAAAAATACAAGCAAAACAAGAAGTACAAAAGATAGAAGAAACAAAAAATACAAAAATAAGTGAATTAGAAAAAGAATTAGCTCAGTTAAAATTATTATATGAAACTAAACAAAAAGAAAAACAAATAGAAAAAGAGAAAGAAAAAGAAGTTGAATTGACTAGTGAAATAAATAAAATGAAACAAATATTAAATGAAAATGAAAATCTTGAAATAAATGAAATCAATGATGAAATAAACGAATTAGATACAATGAATGATCAAAATTCAGAAATAAGTGATATAAGTGAAACATATACAGAAATCTTATTATAACTTATATCATGTTGTAATTTATATTCTAGACAATTTATTTGTATTTCTAACTTAAATAGAACTTTTCTTTGTAGTGATATTACTTTACTACTTACTCCTCCAAATATATTTTCTTCTAATCTTTCTTTTTTAAATTCTAATTCATATCTTTTTTCATTTATTTTGTCTATCAGTTGTTGTTTATATATTTCTCTGTTCATACTGTTTTTTCAAATAGTTAATATATTTATATTCTGTTTTAGAAATTATATCTATCAACAAATTTTCTTTAGTATCTTTTTTGGTAATTTTTAATAATTCATATTTTATATATAAATTATTTAATTTTTTCTTTATCTTTCTTACTTTTCTTTCTATTTTATTATTTACTTTTTTCATTTTTTAAGAAAATATTTTTTCATAATATTCTTTTTTTAACTAAATTTAATCTTTGTATTTCTTTAGCATTGGTTTCTATATATTCTAAATATTCTTCTTCTCTAAGATATATATATCTATTTACATTTTCAATTAATAATTTTTCTTCTAGATCTATCTTTTCTTTAGTTTCTTTCCATAATTGCAAATATCTATAATTTATCATTGATCTCTATATAATTCTAGATCATCATATAAATAATCTATATCAAAATCATCTGGTATAATTAATTCTGCCCAATCATGAATTGTTTTTTTAATTATTTCGTATGTTACTAATCTATCATAGATTATTCTTCTTATATCAGCATCAAGATCTTTCAATATATAAAATAATAATATCATGTAATTAACATCATCATTTAATAAATAGGTAGTCATTTTATCATATTTTTGCTAAAATGTTATTCCTTCTAACCTCTTCACAGATTATACTTATTTATTATGTAATAATAATAATTTAATAATCATCTCGTCTAGTCACTACTATGGTTTTCTTCTTCAATCAGTTACCCTAACAGCGCCTCAACTCTGTGTACTCCCCTAAACGGCCTTCTCTTTTGCCTACCGGTTTCCACTTTAGGATGGCATAGTCTGGGCTTATCTACTCTCAGAATATTTCCATAGCAAACCTTCTAAAGATGATTATTATAACATTATTTAAACATAATAAACACTTATAATCAAAAAGAGATTATTAGGAATAAAACAATTTAGCTACTCATGAATTTAAATGAGTATACCTGTTTTTGTAGATCACCTGTCATAGTTGGTTTATTTTCCATAACTATATTTTTATAGACTAGCTCTGATACCAACATGGGGTTTGGAAGCGGAATTAGAGAGAATAGAGAGAAATCTTATGAAAAGAGAAGTAATGAGGGAAAGTGATGATTTATTACTGAGGAAAACCCCCTATTTATACAACTAAACTTACATCTCTGGCCAATATAAGTGGCCGAATTTACACATGGCCTAATTATATTTGGCCGACACTCAAAACAAAATACATACTATTACTACTTTACATAATGACCTCTTCTTTTTATTTAATGGCCGACATACTAGAAAACAAAAACTTTACATATATCTATTATATATTGGTTAAAGTAATGTCTAATCTTATCTCTTCTTTTACATTTTTTCAAAGATGCTTATCTCTTCTTTTTCTTTGTCTGCCACTTTGTTTTTCAAAGATGCTTATCTCTTCTTTTTCTTTGTCTGCCACTTTGTATCTCTTCTTCTTATCTTTTTTACAACATATTTATCTTCTGCAGTCTTAATCTTTATTCGAATAGGACTTCAGGAATAGTATCATCTCCTTCATTACATTTCGAGCATATATATTCTGGATACTTGTGTCCAATTAACTTACAGTATCTTGTTAATAATTCTTCAGAAATAAATACCTTTTTTAATGCTCTAGTTGTTGGTGTAGATTCTGGTTTCAGTAGGGACAAAATCCATTTCTGGACTTCTTCCATATCTGCTTGTCTTACTTCTCGCGAATCGGCGTAGATCATTAAATGTCACCACATTCATTAACATTAGCACAATTGCTCTTAATAATTACTCACCCCATTTTACGTGAATGTTCAGTTCATCGTATGCCAATATACTTGGCCATTTGTGTGTTTCACACTCTTACTTAACCCTTCTAGGGTTTCGTCATTTCATTACATACATCTTAGGTTCACTTATTTTTAAACGTATGCTAGACTTATGGGTCTATACATACAAGCCATAAGGCTTCATTCATAGTTCGTTAAGTGACTCACACATTCCTAAGATTATGTAGTACAAGACTTATGTATCTTGTATATATGCCAAGATCTTGATTTCGATCTAAGTAGGTGGCATTATTCTTGAACATTTAATTCACGTATGACTTATGTACCAATACAGAAATTTTGGGCAAGGGAACCCAAGTTCGAATCACTTGGACAACATTTACATTTTTCATTGATTTTATCTTTAATCTTCATGACATTGGGACTCTAGATCGAACCCCAACATCAACATTCTATCTTTAGTTTTCTCCTCGGTTTTCCTCTTAATTTGGCCGAAGGGTTGTGGGTTCGAACCCCCACAACCCCTTTTTATTTTTCATTAACAGCTTATTGTCCCATTTCGCCTAGGCCAAGAGGTTGTGGGATCAAACCCCCACAGCGTCATTTATTTTTATTCTTTACATTCGCTGGGAATTGGGAGGTTGTGGGTTCGAACCCCCACAGCCTCCTTATTTAAATTTTTAAATTCGCTAAGGCTGTGAGGTTGTGGGTTCGAACCCCCATGGCCTCCTATTTTTATTTTTAATTAAAACTCCCTAAGCTAGGCGTTTGGCAGTGAGGTTGTGGGATCGAGCCCCCACATCCTCACTTTGTTTTCTTAATTAATTTCGCCTTTCTCCCTTCTATCCCTGTGGTCGTGGGTTCGATTCCCACGCCTCACATTTTGTTTTCTTTAATTCCTCTTCTCTCATTCGCAGCCTGGAGGTCGTGGGTTCGATTCCCACACCTCCCATTTATTTACTTAAATTATTTCCCTCTCCTTTCCAACCAGTAGCCCGATTTCGATTCCCCCAGCCCCCTTTTTCATTTCTTTTTTTTCCGCGAAATACAATAGCCACACGGGTTCGATTCCCCTTAGCCCCATTTCCCCCTTTACGATTTTAGCATCCTTCACATGTGAGGTCTTGGGTTCAATCCCCAGTGACCTCACCTATTTTATTTTCATTTAAAAACACATATTCTTAACCTTATTTTTGACCAAACTAGAGTACACCAAGCTGGAAATTTGATCATAATTTTAGCTTCCTTTCATCAACCTTTTCACGTTAGTTCTTAGGGCATTTCACAAAACATTTAGTGTATTGTTAGGTGTAGTTTAGTAGTTACATTAGCCAAGCGTTTTTCACTCAAAATTAGTAACTTCACATCCCATATGAACATCACGTTGTGTAGAACTTTTGCACATAAAATACAAGGATTAAACATGCTATTTCACACCTCCAACAGTGAGTGCATTCACTTCCACACGTTGCACACACACATAATTTTTTCACATAATTTCGGACAACATATTCAATATTCACATAATTCCGAACATGCATACATAAACATAAACATCACGAAAACACATTTCATCCCTACTTTGTACCAGCAAACATACCCAACCTATGATTCAATGGGAGCTAGTGACAGGGACATGCAACGGGGAACAACCCTAGTTTTCGGAATGAATATCTTGAACCTTAAGGGGTCTTTTGGCAAAGGGACCAAGAGAGAAGAAACCCATACCTTAATAGATGTTCAAACGTTGAACTTGCTGCGCAAAACCCTCTCCAAAGTCATGCTCAATACCAAAACTTTCACCACCAACTCAACGAAAATCTCCCCTTTGCCTTAATGTTTTTGATTAGCTTGTTTTCTTAGAAATTTGTGTGAGTTCTTCAAGTGTGAAGAGCTTTTGATATATTTTTGTTCTTGTACGTTTGTTAGGTAGAGAGAACGTGAAAGAGATTGGAGAAACGTGAAAGATGAACGTGAGAGAGTGTTAAGCGTGAAAGATAGTTTAGACTTAGGTAAAGACTTAGTAAACTAGGACTCTTTTAAACCTTTAAAAATCTGATTTAATTAGCTTAGTGAATTGACCATAATGCCCTTACAAAAAATCAGATTTTAAACACTAATTAAATCACCAATTTGTGGCTTCCATTGGGGCTCAAACTCGGGTGGAGTGACCACCACAAAACGGGTTGTTTTGGGTCGACCCAACCCTAACCGGTTCTTTAATTAAATTAATTAATTCCTTAGGGTAATTACGATATAACCCTTGGCCTGGAAAAGATCATTTTACCCCTGGACCCTCAAAACTTAAGATTTGTTCTTTTTAAATCCGGTAAAGACTCATTCGATTAAATCTTCATTTTCGAGAGCCCTACATGGTTGGTTCCAACCTTTCCAAGCTTATTCATTGTTTTAGGGTTGTTACAATTATGAGATGAGAAAAACAATGTAACACTAAAAAAAATCTAAAACCTTATATAGAGCCTCACATGTTGATCTAAATTTTATAACACTATTATTAGGCCTAAAATAATGAATATAAATCATTTAGAAGGTGTTGAGTTAAAACGTCAAGGAATGTCCACCACACCCGTTAAACTTGTAACTTGGACAAGTGTAGTGCCTTGATTATTTTAAGGAAGTGTATAAGGGTTAGTCAAGGTGAGGTAAAGAGGGTGGAAATATATGGCTAAGAGGGGGGTTTTGAGAAAGCAAGGCCAAGTGAGGAGTGCCAACCTTCAAGGGCAAGCCAAAGCCAAGAGGCCAAGGCTTCCAAATAAGGGAGTCTATTGCCTCACTCTTCACGAGCAGGACCTCGGCTTGTGGTTAAGACCACTGCCAAGGTGGGGAACTCGTGAAAAAGACTTGGCCACGGGGGAGAAGAGGTCAGTAGACCTAGATATTGTTCAAGACACCACGAGTCACTTCACGACTCGTGGTGAAGTTCACGGAAGGAGAGGGGCAGCCGTGAAAAGGCCTTAGCCAAATTAGGTGAGTTTGGTGGGCGATTGTGAGCTACTGCCTAAGAGCACCTCAAGCCACTTGACAGGCCGAGGTGCATCTTCACGGAAGGGGGCAAGCTATCTCGTGGTCTTTCCTTAGAGGAAAAAATGGAGGTGGTTCGTTTGGACGAGCTACTGCCTCCACTCTTCACGACCACCACCACGGTCCATCATGCACTTCACGGACAGTGAAGTGGGTTGTGAAGATGGATGGGGGATGATAGTGAAGTTAAGTTGGAGTTTAATTTTGGAAGTCAAACTTAATGATGGGTATTTTGGGTATTTTGGGCGTGGATTAGATATTGACTTCAGGTAAAAAATAATTCATTTCCAACTTCAAAACACAAGCTCAAATTGAAACCCAAATTACTCCCACTTATCTGTACTTTCTCTCTCTCCATTCATCCTCCATTGAAGAACAAGAAGCTTGAGGAAGAAGACAAAGTGTCCAATGTTTTCACTTAATTTTCGTAGGCAGAACTTTATTAAGGTATGGGTTCTTCACTCTTGGGATTCCTTTCCCCAAGAGGTACGCTCAAATTTGAATTTCAATTATCCAAATTCTTAGGGTTTTTCTCTACAAATGGGTTTTCTTCTAAAGTCGAAATTGATGGTTCATTATGTTGAAATATTGTTGACTATAACTATCTAGTGTAGATTGTTGTGTAATTGTGGAATTTTGTATAGATCATGTCTTTTCCACAATTTCTCCAAATCTTGGTTCTTACTTGTGAATTGAAGGGGATCCATGAATATTGTTGTAACTATCCTATTCAATTTATGCGCTGCCCACGGACAGTATTCTTGGGATTAGACCTAGTTCTTGAAGAATTCATGATGAACCCTACTCCCTTAAACCCTAGGTTATAAATAGAAGTTGATTTAGGATAGTGATGATACAATTTGCTTAATATTGTATAGATTACTATTGTATGATGTTCTTACACCTATTGTTGGGTGGAATTGATTGGTTGATGGTAAAACCATGGAATATTGCTTATGAAGGAGATAGGGTATGTCTTGTGATCTCAAACCTTTGCTTCAATTATGATTACTCGTGTTTAGTGATGAAGTTATAATAAAGTACACCTTATGATAAGATTGATTAGGTTGGTATGATGTTGAAGTGAAATGTCTTGATGTATGGTTTGTGAGTTGTTTGCTAGGATGTAGTGATATAAGGTTGGTGATGAATTGCGTATGTGCCTTATTATGGTTGGTAATGTAAATGTGCTAACCTCAAATGTGTATTGTATTGAAAGAACATACTCATGCAATTCCTATTGAGCTAATGCTTATGACTATATAAGGGGTAGACTCCTTTGACCTAAACTAAGTTATGATTATTAATGAAAGACATTTCAAAAGGGACTCTAACGTAGCACTGAGTGAATTAGATGTAGGAGTGTTTGTTCTCACATAGGGAAGGTAGGTTCATTATTGTACTCATGATATTGGAGACCATAATGCATGGAGCATAAAGAGGGTCCCAAATACATCTCCTAGTTCTTGAACTATGTTGCCCCATAGGAATACTACTGGTGGATCCACATAGATGCTATGTTCATGCTTTTTGTACTATGATAGAAAGTATTCCACCTTCTTTCAGTGTAGGGTTCCATGACATCGTATTCCATATTCACTCATGTGGTATATGTCGGTTAAGGCAACATGTTCCCAGAAGGTAAAATGAAGTAATAAACTGAACCCTAACTAGGATGACCTAAGGGGTTTGGCTTAGTCTAGGTAGGGGTATGGGACTCTACCTTTACATTGCACTAGTTAGACTTGAGGGAAGTCTTAGAATGATGTTTGTATGTGCTTATATGCTTATAAATGTAAACGATATGTACATGTTGATCTTACATATTAATGACACTATGTGATATTGGTTTAATTGATGAACATGTGGTTGGTATCTATCGCTAAAGTATGATGATGTGTACTCTTAATGATATTGTATGTAAAGTTGGGCATTTTTTATACTTCTTGTTGGGTTTAGTTGGTTGAGTGAGGTTATGGGTCCTTACTTAGTCATTGCACTAGTGAACTTAATGGGGGTGTATGAGTGATGGTCTGGATTAGGGTATGATATTGTGAACTGTTATACATGCTTTTTGATATTATAACTTGATGATAGAGTTGTCTTTATTATCTGCTCAATTATGTTAATATGATTGTTGACTTGACTAGACTTGGTATTGTTTTTCTTGTGATGTGCATGGTCTTGACTTAAGTAATATATGTTTATTGACTTTTATTAGTTCTTGAATATGCATAAGGTATTTCCGAAGTGACTTTGCATACTTTTGAATAAATGTCCCTCTTTAGCTTGATTTCTATGTTATATGTGCATATGATTCCATACATAGTACAAGTTATGTAGTAACCCCATTTTTCCCTTTTCCCAATCATTTTAGGTTCCGGCCGTTGAGGACATTGTGGCCATTATAAAGGAAACCTTGGAATCATTCTCCAAGTGGGTGTTTCCTCAAGTCCGAGGATGATGCCTTGTTCTTACTCTATCTATATCGTTTTTTTAAAGTCCAAAGAACGTCATTTTGTTCTACATGTTTCAGGATATTGTTGTAATCCCTAAGTGACATTTATACCTTGTGTATGGGTTTATGCCCATATTGTTCGATTTCCTTTAGATGGTTTAAGACATCCCTTTTAAGACTATATTGTGTATCCTATATATATGTGTGCCTTAAAAGTAGAAGACTATGTGATCTTCTTATACGAGGAGTCTATGTATACTCGATATGAATATATTATGTGTAAGCGAGAGGTCTAAGAAAACCTCATGAAGTAGATGTACATGAAAAGTTTTAAATTTTCCGCATTTTTAACCTATGAATGTAATGATGAATGCTAAGAGGCTAGTCCTAGTCCTCTCCGAGGACGACGATACCGGTTACGTCTAGGGGGTACTTCCCGAATGTGACAAACTTTGTATTAAAGCATGAGGTTGAATATCCCTATAATTGGTGTGTCATTAAACCACATCTATGTAGATTCTTGTTTATAATTGTGAAGTGCACCACATTTATGAAAAAGAGACTATGTGATGCTTAGGAAACTCTCATCTTCATGCATTCCTATGTCGTGCCTCTAGAGTCTTGTTATGTTATTCCACCTAAACCTTGTATAGTGGTTATAGATATAAATACTCAAAGGGCAGCGGCAAGAAGGGCCGAAGAAGGCATTGCTAATGTTGGAGATAAAGACAACCAAGCTCCTCCACAAGACGACCAAGTATCTCCATTTGAAAAAGTTGATATGGATGATCAAGTTTCGCTCGTTCCTCCACCGATGACCATTGGAGAGATAAGGGCGGATTTTCTCAATTTGGCCCAAGCCATGATCTCTGAAGATAATGCCGTCACTTCACAAGTTCAAGCTATGATGTCCCAAGTGAATAGGGAGGTTGGACCTCGAGTGCCTCAACATGCTAACGCTAGGCCTCTCGTTTGAGAGACTTTACTAGAATGATCCCACTTATGTTTTTCGGGTTGAGGTAGGATCAGGAACCTCAAGATTTCCTCGATGAGGTATATAGGATTCTCTATGCTATGGGTGTGACCTCAATTGAGAAGGTCGAGTTGGCGGCCTATCAACACAAAGATGTGGCCCAAACTTGGTACGTTCAATGGAGGGATAATAGGGCACTAAGTGGTGGTTTGGTTACTTGGGAGATCTTCAGGAAGGCCTTTCTTGATAGTTTCTTTCCTAGAGAGTTGAGATGAACTAAGGTGAAAGAATTCATCAATATTCGTCAAGGAGGTATGAGTGTACTTGACTATTCATTGAAATTAACTAAATTGTCCAAGTATGCTCCATCTATGGTGTCTAACCCAAGGGATGAGATGAGTCATTTTCATACGGGGATGTCCGAAGACTTGGTTGAAGAATGTCGTTCGGCAAGGCTTCATGATAACATGAATATTTCTCCTCTCATGGTTCATGCTCAACAAGTTGAAGAACGTAGGTTAAGGAGGAATAATAGGGAGACCAAGAAGGCAAGGTCTTATGAAGGTGGTTTTTCAAAGGGTAGGCTTGACATCCAAGACAAGCCTAGGTTCAAGAAGAGGTTTACTAATTATGTTCCCTCCAAATTTCCCGAGGCTCGTGATGATATGGTGTCTACCCCTAAGCCTAATAAGGAAATAAGTACTAGTTCACCAAGCAAGAAGTCAACTTATAGAAATTGTGGTAAGAAGCATTATGGTTATGGCCTTGTTGGGACGGACAATAGCTTTGGGTGTGACAAGAGTGGCCACAAGGTTAGGTATTTCCCCAATGTGAAGGGGCAAGACAAAGGAAACGGGCAAGGTCAAGCTAGTGGTTCCAATATCGATGATCCAAAAAAGGATCAATTTTATGCTCTTCGCTCTAGGGGTGAACAAAAGAGTTCTGCCGATGTGGTGACCGGTATGTTACAAGTCTTCCCTATTGATGTCTATGCTTTACTTGATCCGGGTGCTACATTATCTTTTGTTACCCCCTTGATAGCTAGGAATTTTGATATTGCCCGATATCCTAAATGAACCTTTCATGGTAACGACCCGGTAGGTGAGTTGGTGGTTGCAAAGAGGGTATATAGAAATTGTCCTATAAAATTGCCCAATAGAGTTACTCATGTTAAATTATTAGAACTTGATATGGTTTATTTTGATGTTATTTTGGGGATGGATTTGTTGCATGATTGTTTTGATTCCATTGATTGTAGAACAAGAATTGTCAAATTCAATTTTCCAAATGAACCCGTCTTAGAGTGAAAGAGAGGAAATTATATTCCTAGAGGTCGTATCATCTCTTGTCTTAAGGCTTGTAAAATGATCTCAAAAGGTTGTTTACACCATATTTTTAGAGTCAAAGATTTAGACTCCGAAAATCCTCTCATTGAGTTAGTCCCCAATAGTAAAGGAATTTTCGAAGGTCTTTCCTAATGATCTTGGGGGAATCCCTCCCGAACGGGAATTTTATTTTGGTATTGACTTGCTACCGGATACCAACCCCATTTCAAGTCCTCCCTATCGGATGGCTCTGGCCGAATTGAAAGAGTTGAAGACTCAACTCAAGATACTAGACAAAGGCTTCATCAGACCTAGTATTTCTCCATGGGGTGCTCCAGTAGTATTTGTGAAGAAGAAGGATGGGTACCTTAGAATGTGTATTGATTAACACCAACTCAATGAAGTCACTGTTAAGAACAAGTATCCTCTCCCTAGAATTAAAGACTTGTTTGATCAACTCCAAGGGAAAAACTACTTTTTAAAGATTTTCTTTAGATCGGTGTATCACCAACTAATGGTGAGAGGTGAGGACATACCAAAAACGACATTTAAAACTAGATATGATCACTATGAGTTCTTAGTAATGTCCTTTTGTCTCAGTAATGCCCAGGTGGCATTTTTGGACCTCGTGAATAGGGTGTTTTGAAGTTACCTAGATTCATTTGTCATTGTCCTCATTGACGACGTCTTTGTATATTCGAAAAAATTAGAGTGAAAACATGGACCATTTAAGAGTTGTGTTGCAAGTGCTTAAGGAACACCAATTATTTTCCAAGTATAGAAAATGTGATTTTAGGTTGAGGTCGGTGGGTTTTCTTGGTCATATCATCTCTAGTGAGGGGTTTGAGGTTGATCCAAGGAAAACCTAGTCAGACATGAATTTGCCTAGACAATTGACTCCAACCAACATAAGGAGCTTCTTCGGTCTAATGGGATAATATAGGAGATTTGTGGTTGGTTTGCGTCAATTGCATATCCCTTGACTACCTTGACCAGAGTATGAAATTTGAGTGGTCGGAGGCATGTGAAAGAAGTTTCCAAATTTTGAAAGATAGGCTTAATTCCGCTTCAGTATTGAATCTACCATAGGGTACTAAGGGCTTTGTTGTATGTAGTGATGCATCCCGAGTGGGCTTAGGGTGTGTCCTTATGCAACATGGGAAAGTAGCATCTTATGCTTCTAGAAAACTTAAGATGCATCAGAAGAATTATCCAACTCATTATCTTAAGTTAGTGGCCATGGTATTTTCCTTGAAAATATGAAGGCATTATTTGTGTGGTGTCCATGTTGATGTGTATACCGACAACAAGAGTCTTCAATATGTGTTTACTCAAAAGGAGTTGAATATCCGACAAAGAGGTGGTTGGAATTGTTGAAAGACTACAACATGATTGTTTTCTACCATCGCGGCGAAGCAAATATGGCTGCGGATGCTCTAAGTCGTATAATCATTATTAGTGTGTCTCATATAGAAGAAGCCAAGAAAGACCTAGTGAAAGATGTTCATAGGTTGGCTCGTTTGGGTGTTCGATTAGATGATGTTCCAAATGGTGGCTTTATAGTACATCATAACTCTGAATCGTCTTTGCTAGTTGAGGTGAAGTCTAAGCAACACCTTGATAAGACATTGATGTAGTTGAAGGAATCGGTCCTTGGTAAGCTTAATTATTCATTCTCCTTGGGGGGATGGTGTCTTGAAGCATCAAGGAAGGTTGTGTGTTCCCAATGTTGATGATTTGAGAAATCGAATTCTTGAGGAAGCTCATGGTTCCTATTATTCCATTCATTCGGGTTCTACAAAGATGTATCATGACCTTACAGAAGTGGTTTGGTGGGAAGGCTTAAATAAGTACATACCGGAGTTTGTTGCAAAATGTCCAAATTGTCAACAAGTGAAAGGCGAGCACCAAAATCCAAGTGCTTTACTTCAAGAAATACAAGTTCCCACTTGGAAGTGGGAATACATTAATTTGGATTTCGTGGAAGGTTTGTCTCGGACACAAACACAACATGACTCTATATGGGTGGTTGTGGATAGGTTGACCAAATTTGCTCATTTTATTCCCGTCAAGTCCAGATACTCGACGGAGGATTATACAAGGATCTTCATAGATGAGTTTGTGTGTCTCTATGGTTTTCCGTTATCCATCATTTCAGACAGAGGTGCACATTCACATCTAGGTTTTTGAGGTCATTCCAAAAAGGGTTGGGTACCAAGATGAAGCTAAGCACCGCTTTTCATCCTCAAATGAATGGTCAAGCGGAGCATACTATTCAAACCCTTGAGGGTATGCTTAGAGCTTGTATAATTGATTTCAAGGGAAATTGGGATAAACACTTGCCTTTGGTTGGATTTTCTTATAATAATATTTACCATTCAACTATATTTATGGCTCCTTTCGAGGCCTTGTATGGTAGGAGATGTAGATATCCAATTGGATGGTTTGAAGTGGGCGAGTCTTTACTTTTGCATTCCTAATTTGTTTATAAAACTTTGGAGAAAGTTCACATAATAAGGAACCGGTTGAAAATAGCCTATAGCCGGCAAAAGTCTTAAGCAAACCATTGGAGGAGGGATTTAGAATTTGAAGAGGGTGATAAAGTGTATCTAAAAATTTCACCCATTAAAGGAGTGGTGAGGTTTGGCCAGAAATTGAACTTGAGTCCTCGTTATGTGGGTCCTTATGAAATTTTACAAAGGGTTGGTAAGGTTGCATATGAGTTGAGATACCTAGCGAATTGACTTTGGTTCATCCGGTGTTCCATTTATCCATGTTTAAGAAGTGTATAAGTGATCCCAAGTCCCTTCATTTTATTGATGGTTTAGGTGTAGAAGAGAGCCTCTCGTATGAGGAGGTTCCGGTTGAAATCCTTGATAGACAAGTAAATAAGTTGAGGAACAAGGAGGTGGTTTCCCTAAAGGTATTATGGAAGAACCACCTAGTTGAGGGAGAAACATGGGAGACCGAGACTGACATGAAGTCCGGTTAACCTCATCTATTTCATAATTAAGGTTAGTTGTTCCTATTAATAATGAAAATAATAAAGTTAATTTGAGTTTGACTTTCGTTGAAATATATGCATAATTATGGTAAAGATTTTTTCTAAAATTAAGTTCATGGAAAAATGCTCTTTCTCTTGATATGCACTTACTTTGTGTATTTGGTATGTTTTTGCCTTGAGGAAATGATATGGAGCATGTTGATAGGTTGAGTTTTGGCATAATTAACTCTTTAATGATATGTTGAGCTCATGTTGTTGTGAGAAGGAAATTACTCATGTTGTTGTTTCAAGCTCTTATGTGTAGTAATTGAAGTTTTGAATTGCTATGCGTAAATGTCATGTTTGAGTTGTAACTCATGTTGAGTATATATGTTGTTTGTTGGGATGCTACTATTGAGTCTATCCTTTCCCTTCAAAAGATTTTAGTGTCATTCGGAGATGAATGTTCATAAGGGGGGATAATGTAACACTCCGAAAGTCTAAAACCTTATCTAGAACCTCACATGTTGGTCTAAGATTTGTAACACTATTATTAGGACTAAAAATGAATATAAATCATATAGAAGGTGTTGGAGTTAAAATTTCAAGGAATGTCCACGACGTCCTGTGAACTTGTAAATTGGACAGGTGTAGTGCGTTGATGGTTTTAAGGAAGTGTCTAAGGGTTAGTCAAGGTGAGATAATGAGGGTGTGCATATATGCCTAAAAGGGGGGGGGTATGAGGAACCAAGGCTAAGTGAGGAGTGACAACCATCAAGGGCAAGCCAAAGCCATGAGGCCAAGGATGCCCAAGAAGGGAGGCTACTGTCCCGCTCTTCACGAGAAGGACCACGGCTCGTGGTTATGACCACGGCCAAGGTGGGGAGACAGTGAAGAGGACTTTCCCATGGGGGAGAAGAGGTCAGTAGACCGAGTTACTATCCAAGACACCACGAGTCACTTCACGACTCTTGGTGAACTTGACAGAAGGAGAGGGACGGCCGTGAAAAGGCCTTAGTCAAATGAGGTGATTTTGGTGGGCTATGGTGAGCTACTGTGTATGAGCACCACGATCCACTTGAAGTTCCGGGATGCATATTCACGAAAGGGGGCAAGGTGTTTCGTGGTCTTACCATAGAGGGAAAAATGAAGGTGTCTTGTTTGGAGGAGCTACCGCCTCCACTCTTCACGACCACCACCACGGTCCATCATGCACTTCACAGACTGTGAAGTGGGGCGTGATGATGGACTGGGCTCACAGTGAAGTTAAGTTGAATTCACTTTTGGAAGTCAAACTTAATGAGGGGTAGTTTGTGTATCTTGGGGGTAGACAATATATATTGATATTAGGTAAAAAATAATTCATTTCCTACTCCAAAACATAAAGTTAAATTGAATCTCAAATTGCTCCCACTTCTCTCTACTTTCTCTCTCTACATTCATCCTCCATTGAAGAACAAGAAGGTTGAGGAAGAAGACAAAGTCTTCAAGGTTTTCACTCAATTTTCATGGGCAAATAAGGTATGGGTTATTCACTCTTGGGATTCCTTTCCCTAGGAGGTCCTCTCAAAGTTGAATTTCAAATATCAGAATTCTGAGGGTTTTTCTATAAAAATGAGTTTTCTTGTAAAGTCGAAATTGATGATTAATTATGTTTAAATATGATTGTCTATGACTAATCTAGTGTAGGTTGTTCTGTAATTGATGTTAATTGTGGGAATTTTATGTAGATCATGTA
Source organism: Solanum sitiens (assembly GCA_016801875.1). Taxonomy (NCBI): domain Eukaryota; kingdom Viridiplantae; phylum Streptophyta; class Magnoliopsida; order Solanales; family Solanaceae; genus Solanum; species Solanum sitiens. Next base: position 100,848 of record JABWTJ010000140.1, on the reverse strand, counting down.
TTTTCCCCAATTTCTTCAAATCTTGGTTCTTACTTGTGAATTGAAGGGGATTTATGAATGTGCTGATTGTTGTAACTATCCTTTTCAATCTATGGGCTGACAAGGGACAAGTATTGTTGGGATTAGACCTACTTCTTTAAGAATTCATGATGAACCCTTCTCCCTTAAACCGTAGGTTATGAATTTAAGTTGACTTGGGATAGTGATGATACAATTGGCCTAGTATTGTATAGATTACTATTTTATTATGTTGTTAAACCTATTCTTGGGTGGAATTGATTGGTTGATGGTAAAACCATGGATAATGGGTAACGAAGGAGATTGGGTAAGTTTTGTGATTTCAAACCTTTACTTCAATTATGAGTACATTTAAGTACACCTAATGATAAGATTGATTAGGGTTTATATGATGTTGAATTGAAATGTCTTGATTATAGTTTGTGAATTGCTAACTAGGATGTAATGATATAAGGTTGGTGATGAATTGCTCATGTGTCTTATTATGATTGGTGATGTAAATATGCTATCCTCACATGTGTGAATTGTATTGAAAGGATATACTCATACAATTCCTATTGGGTTAATGATTATTACTATATAAGGGGTAGACCTCTTTGACCTAAACTAAGTTATAATTATTAATGAAATACATATCAAAAGGGACTCTAGCGTAGCACCGAGTGAACTAGAGTGAGGATTGTCCCTTCCCACATAGGGAAGGTAGTTCACTATTGTACTCATGAGATTGGTGATTATAATGCATGGAGAATAAAGAGGGTCCCAAATACATCTCCTAGTCCAAGAACTATGTTGCCCCATAGGAATACTAGCTAGTGGATCCACATAGATGCTATGTTCATGTGTTGGTACTACCTTGGCAAGTAGTCCACCCTATTTCGGTGTAGGGTTCCATTACAACGGATTCCACATTAGCTCATGTGGTTTATGCCGGTTAAGTCGAGATGTTCCCAAAATGTAAACAGAAGTAATAAAGTGAACCCTAACTAGGATGACCTAAGGGGTTTGGCTTAGTCTAGATAGGGGTATGAGACTCTACGTATACATTGCACTAGTTAGCCTTGAGTGAAGTCTTAGAATGATGTTCGTATGTGCTTAGATGCTTATAAATGTAAATGATATGTATATGTTGATCTTACATGTTAATGAAAAAATGTGATATTAGTTTCACTTATGAACATGTGGTTGGTCTCTATTGCTAAAGTAGGATAATGTCTACTCTTAATGATATAGTATGTTAAGTTGGGCATTTCTTATACTTCTTGTTGGTTTTACTTGGTTGAGTGAAGTTATGGGGCCTTACTAAGTCATAGCATTAGTGGACATAATGGGGGTGTATGCGTGATGGTCTTGCTTAGGTTATGATATTGTGAACTCTTATTCATGCTTGTTGATATTATAACTTGATAATAGAGTTGTCTTGATTATGTTCTCAATTATTTTAATATCCACGTTGACTTGACTAGACTTGGTATTGTTGTTCTTTTTATGTGCATGGTCTTGACTTGAGTAATATGTGTTTATTGACTTGTATTGGTTCTTGAACATGCATAAGGTATTTCCGAAGTGACTTTGCATACTTTTTAATAAATGTCCCTCTTTAGCATGATTTCTATGTTGTATGTGCATATGATTATATACTTACTACAATTGATGTACTAACCCCATTTCTCCCTTTTCCCCAAACATTCTAGGTTCCCGCCATTGAGGAGATTGTGGACATTTTCAAGGAAGGCTTGGAATCATTCTCCAAGTGTATGTCCTCAAGTCCGAGGATGATGCCTTGTTCTTACTCTAGCTATGTTGCTTTGTTATAGTCCAAAGACGATCATTTCATTCTACTTGTTTCAAGATATTGTTGTAAGCCCTAAGTGGCATTTATACCTTGTGTAAGGGCTTATGCCCATAATGTTAGATTTCTTTTAGTTGGTTTAATATATCCCTTTTAAGACTATATTGCGTATCCTATATATATGTGTTCCATATAAGTAGAAGACTATGTAATCTTCTTATATGAGGAGTCTATGTATAATCGCTATGAATATATTATGTGTACACGAGAGGTCTAATTTACCTCATTAAGTAGATGTAGATCAAAAGTTTTAAATTTTTCGCATTTTTAACCTATGAATGTATTGATGAATGCTAATAGGCTATTCCTAGTCCTCTCCAAGGACAACGACGTCGGATACGTCTAGGGGGTACTTCACAGATATGACAAACAACTAGGTAACTTCAATTAGTAGTAAATAGCTATAGCGATTAAACTAGACATGAGTGGGGGTAAAATTTTTCTTGAACTATTCACCTCGAAGCAAATTAGTTTCCATGGAAAACAAATAAGCGGTAATTAAGCACAAGTTTCACCTTAGTCCATTCAATCTCTCGAGCAAAATATGCGGAAGAGGCTTTAGGATTCACTCTCTCGAGCTAAAACCATGACAACCCAGTACGTGGAGACTATCGATTCAATAGTTTTGGTTTCATAACCTCTCTCTCGAGTTAGCAAAGAAAGCTAAGCTATGATTATATATGCAACTATAACCCTAATAAATTTAACGAAAACATACTTAATTAAATAACTTTTACACAACAAATAAACAGATAATTAGCAATATCCAAAAATTATATCAACCCATAATCACATAATTACACGCCAAGAATAAGAGTTTTAGCTATACATAGTAAAAAGAATAAAATCAATGCAAACTGGTGTTTCCATCAACTAGGTACGCTTCATAATAACTTTACACATTCATACATTGATCAATCTTCAAAACCCACTCTCAATTTCTTGGAATTGAAAATCTTCAAATCTTCAGAAGCTAAAGGTAAATGTCTCAAAACTAGAAAAACTTAAGACAATGATCGCAACTTGATTAATTGTTTTCTATCTAGTTACTCAATGCTAAGATAGTAAATTATGAATCTAAAAACATATCTATAGTTGTTGAAAATTGTGATGTGAAGGATCAGTCGGTGCAATAACTTGGGATCACTGATACACTCTGTGATCCTCCCTTTATCATTTGTATCACCGTTTTTAATTTTCCTTCAACATCTTTGAGGTTCTGTTACTTTGGGTGATATCATATTCCATCATAAAATAGATTGGTGACTCGCCAGATGCTCCTTTCGATCGTCGACTTCACATTATCCTTCGTTGGTTAGCACACTTAAACATATGGCGGAACCAAGGAAATTTGCCAACTCGCCTAATGGGTTAGGCGATCCTTAGTCCTTCTTTTCTTCATTCGTCGACTCGCCTAATGGGTTAGGCAATCCTTAGTCCTTCTTTTCTTCATTCTTTCAGCTGCCTTATTCTTCATTATCCCTTTAGTGTCCATGGTTTGTTCCTCAATTCAAATGCCTGAAAATTAAAGATTTATATCGCTTATAGGGATAAAATATGCATTTGAGTACACTACATATATTAAAACAAAGCCCAAAATGAGTCCAAATCGTGGAATAATTAGTCTAGCTCGTCGTGACAAAATACAACTAATTTTACAACAAAATTAAACATACAATAAAAATATAAATTTTGAACTATGAGTTGAGAAGAATTTTATAAGTGAATAAATTATATAATATAGTTTATTAGTTTAGAATTAATGACATTATTTTAAATTTAAGTTTTTTCATAGAATTAAAAATAACTTACATATTTTTATGGATAAAATTACAAGAAAAATGTGAAAATGGTAGAAAATAAAAATAAATGAAGATATTTTTACTAAAAAACAAATTAAATTTACAATGAAAAATACATTTTGAATTTTATGTTGATAAAAAAAGTAATGAATAAATATACTATGTAATATAGTCTGCTAGTTTTGATTAACGTAGTAATATATTTGTTGTAACGACATGTTCCCGCATTTTTGAAAAGCCAATGAAGAAAGAATTTGGGTTAGAAAACTTTTGAGTGGTGACTTTAAATATTGTAGCCTAGTGGAGATTTGGACGGAATTTGAGTCAGGTTATCTGAAGGGAAATCTGGGAATGAATAAGGGAGTTAACTATGAATGTAATCACATGAGTGGATATATAACACATTAATGAGCATGTACGACTTTATTAAATCAAATTCGGACGAGTAGAATTCCCGTAACTGATCTTGGCATGAAAGTGTAGTGTAATGTGTGAACGTCGAAGGTGGAAGGTATGTTGTGAAATAGGAGATTGGAACTCAAATTCCGAGCTTCTTTATCCATGGAAGCAACCGGGGTGGGATTATTCCTTCAAGGGCAGAGCCGTTGTGGTGGGTTTGGATCTGCGGTAGTGAGCCATTCACGAATTTAGTCGGGGAAAACTCCTATTTCATTATTTTTCTGAAAAACATCATTCTTAAGAATTAGGAGATGACCAAGGGCCCGTTATTGATAGTTTTCCACCACTTTTTGTGCTAATGGTAAGGATTTTACTCCCTTAATCCGTTTTTCGATCCTTATAATTTATACAATTGGGATATTATCATTGGGGAAGGTTTTGTCCTGAACTTAATGGTGGAAATACCCTAGTTGCACTTTAGGATCATTATTTTTGTCTTGGTTTATTGGGTTTTTTATAATCCGTATAAATTATACCTTAATTATTGATACGTTAGTTAAATTACTGATTTGTAAACCTATAACACGTAGAAGAATCTGGAAAGGAAAGGCTCAAGTGTTTTAGAAGGATTCAATCTCGGTTTTGAGTTAGGTGATGGTTTGATATCCTGTTTCTGTTATATATGCAGGTTGATTGCTACATTGTATTGAATTCATGTACGTGAATATGGAAATTACAATCGAGCCTAATGAAATGATTATGTGCGCAGAAACAACTAAATGCGATGAACCTACATAGTTGATAAGTGACTATATGTACTATTAAATATAGTGTGGTTGTAATTGTTGTTGTGTTGATCCGATCATGTGTCACATTTCGACATATGCATGGATCAGTTGTCACGTTCCGACAAATATATTTGATGGGGTGTCACATTCCGCCAAATTTTTTTTGATCGGGTTCAAGTTTTAACGCATACATTGAGTCGGGTGAAACATTCGAACACGTCAAATTGGGTGTGGGTTCCATGAGAGGACCAGTTCAATTATATATGTATGTCTAATTGTTGTTGATATTGGGAACTGTATATTGCTCTTGAAAGGATAATTGATCTGTGTTTTCTGCATATGTTTGCATACTTTGTTCTGATTACTTGCCTATGTTTCACTTATTGGAGTAGCCACGTGATCCTACTTGTACACTTTGGTTGTGTAAAAATACAAGCTCGTTCTTATTTGAGTAAAGGACATCTTCATGAGGTTACTGATATACCTCAGCTGGGATATTACAAATTGAGATAAGATTCAAGTGTGAGCCACTTCTTGTAGGTTACCATGGAATCTATATTGTTTAGTACAATCTTTTCTTACTCATACATTATTGGTTGATTTATTCATTTTTAATTTTTGGGGTTCCTCTCATTTTTCTTAGACTTGTCGTTGGTTAAAATTTTGTACATTGAATTTTAGCTTCTTTGTTTGATATCTGCAATAGTTATGTTTAGTTTTATATTTAATATTTTGGAGTTTATGGGAACACCATGTTATTTTATCATTTAAACATGCTTCTACATCTTTAAATGCTTAGTTTTATGTTAATTGCTTAGTTGGGGTGTACTAATTGTTCTTCCACCTAAGGATTAGTGTGGCTGCAAATCACGATGGTATAGGTCGTGAAAATATTGGTAATAGAGTGCAAGGTTCGTTGATATAAGTGTACCAAAATGAGTCAAGTAGAGTCTTTTGGAATAGTACAAAGACATCTATAGTTTTCTTCGAGAGGCTATAAGACTTTAGGAAATCTCTTCATTTTCGCTTGTCTCCTTCTTGGTATAGCTTGATTCCAATTAGTATCTGATGATCCAAATTTGTATCTAATATCCTTCACTCTTCTGTCAGCAAATGGTTAACACTAGATTAAACAGTGTAAGGCCTGTAGATACCGTCAATGAGTTAGTAGAGGAGCCCGCAAGAAGAGGTTGTGGTTGAAGAAGTTTAAGGGGAACAGAAAGGGCTAGAAGTCAAAGAACGGAAGAACCCACGAGGAATTGACCCTCAGATGAGAATGTTATGAGGAAAAGGGTCTCTTAGGCACCAAAATAAAGGGTACGAGAGAATTTTTAAATAAAAAAAAGAAAAGGATGTTGTCTTATAGGAGGAGGTACAGGCTGAGACTACAAGTATTCATCCCAAAGACCTAGTTTTAGCTCAACAGATCATGTCTTTTTTGAAGGTTTGGTCGGTCACATAATTCTTACAACAGTGCAAGCTACTCAACCCTTAATAAATCACCCCATTAGTGCTACTATTCTGAGGGTAGATGGAACATTAGGCAGTGATGCCTTCTTACGGCCATTTTTGGGTCTCGTGATGACTATTAATTAGCATGAAATGTTGAACAAGTTTCTAATGTTTAAGATGCTTGTGTTCCATGGTTTTGATAGTAAGGACACCTATGATTTAATTTTTGATTGTTATGAGTGAATTCTTTAGTTGAGCATTGTACATAAGCATGAGGTAGAGTTCGTGACCTTCTAGCTTCAAAATGAGGCTAAGGATTGGTCGAAGGCCTATATAGAATGCAAATCATCAGTTTTGCCTCCACTCACTTGGACACAGTTCCCTGTTCTATTTTTTGAAAAGTATGTCCCCAGACTATGAGGGATCACAAAAAGGATGAGTAGGGTTGTTTTATTATAGATTTTTATGAGGTTAAGTACCATGGTTTGTTTAAATACGCAACATAATTGGTGAGTACTAAGGAGGAGAGGATTCGTGTATTCGTCAAGGGACTGAGCCCGGAACTACATGTGTCTTTTGTTCAGATGAACTCAATAGGGATAACTTTTAGTGAGGTAATTGATGTTGTGAAGAATTTAAAGGAGTTATACGTGAGTGGAAGGCCAAGGCTCTAACTGAGAAACCCAAGAGCACAAGTAACTCTCATGGTTCTTACTCTTAAGACTCATGTAGGAAAACAATTGCAGCCTGAATAATTCATTCATCCTTACCCTCTTCAACAAGAAGTTACTCCAGAACTCCACAAAACAATTTTATTTAGGATAGCAAGGGAGTCAAGCCTTCGGTAGGTAACAAAGAATCTATTGACCAAAATTGTTAAAATTGTGGAGAACCCGCACATATGACGAGAGATTGTCCCATCTCATCCCCCTGCAGAAGAAGACTAGAGAAGTGGTACCCATGAGCAACTATAATAATTGTAGAGAGTGTCTGCAAGGTGGGAGAGGAGGAAATTAGTGAGGCTATGGAGATCAGGGAAATGGTAATGCATGTAGAGGTGCAGTGCACCCAAACAAGAAGATTGTCCATCAAGATGAAAGGGCTCAATGTTATGCATTTCAAGGAAAAAGCTCAGCAAAATCTTCTATCGCAATGCTTACAAGTATTATTTTTATCTTTGACCGAATAACCACTATATTGTTTGATCAAGGTTCTACTTATTACTATGTGTCAGTTCAGTTTGCCTTGAGATTGATGCAATTTGTTATATACTTGATGCTCCCATCCATGTTTCTACCCCAGTTGGAGAGTTCTTCATAGTCACCTATGTGTATCGTGGTTTCCCTATCTTTTTATGGTTTTCAGATTGGGACGGATTTTGTTATTCCGTATTTAACTGACTTTGATGAAATATTAGGCATGACTTGGTTGTCCCACTATTTTTTGTGTCAAATTATAATAATAAGTTAGTGTTTGTAGATATCCTGGGTAGAGAAAAGTTAGAGTGGTAACGGGTGTACAAGCATAAGCCTGCTAAGGTCATATCCTCCATTCAGGCTACGAAACTAGTGGGGCAGGGGTGTTTGGAATATTTCCCTCATATTCGGGATGTTGAGGTTTAGTATCCCTGTATTTAGTCTATTCCTATAGTGTCTGAAGTTAAAGAAGTGTTTCCTGCGAATTTATCTGGTCTGCCTCCGGATAGAGAAATAGATTTCTACATTGACTTGGAACAAGGTACTCGCCCAATTTTTGTAACACTCCGAAAGTTCCATGACATAGACTAGAGCTTAGCCTAATAAACAATGTTTAAAATTATGTTCCAGAACTATAGTAATGTATTAAACTCAATTAGAAAAAGGTTAGAGCAAAATCAACAAAGAAAGACCTTGAGACCCGAAAACTTTCTAAATTGATCTCATAGACGTTCCTATGTTTGGTGAAGGTTTGAGAGTTTCAAATGTAGTCCTAAACTTGTAAAAAGACTTTAAATTTGTAAGATATAGTATATAGGGTCCAAACGTACGGTAAGGACTCTTCAAGGACTGCCCGAGGAGTCCTCAAGGATGATCCAAACCTTGGCAAGCAAGCTGCCAAAGCAGCTTGCGACAACCAAGAATGTGAAGCCCCTTACACGTCGCGCAGCCATCACTGGCTATGAAAATTTTTCCTCACGATGCGGGGCCTTCACGAGGCTCACTGCCTTGACCCAAATTTTCAAAAGAATAATTGGAATTGGCCTCGGGATGCGCAACCATTTACTAGATTCGTCCGCGTCGTTTTTAAGTCAATTTAACTTCACAAAAAGACCCAATTAAGTGAGGAGTCTTTTGGGCAATTTAGGGACGAGTTTATATTGGTTTTAGGTAAGTTTTAAATCATTTACATGCACTCCAAATCAAAATTACCAAATCCCTCTTATCTCGCTCAAAACTCTCTCTCTATTCAACCACCATTGAAGAACAAGAAATCTTGAGGAAGAAAATGAAGTCTACAAGGTTTTCATTCAAAAATCGTGGATTAAATCGTCAATAAGATATGGGTTCTTAACTCTTGGGATTTCTTTCCCCAAGAGGTCCTTTCAATGTTATTTCTAAGCTATTCAATTCTAGGATTTTTAGTCTACCAAAGGGTTTTTATCCAAAATCGAAGTTGATGACTAATTATAATAAACTATGGTTTTCTATGACTAATTAAGAATGTATTGTTTAAAAATTTATGTGGTAATGTTGATTTTCGTGTGAAGCATGTTCTCTCCCCAATTAATGGAATTTTATTGTGTTATATCATTCACTTAATGTCATATAATGTTGGGATTTGAACTATGGCTTTAACGAACTCATAAATAAACCCCTTTACCTTAACCCTAACTATGAATTGGTCTTGTGTATGTCTAGAGTTGTTGGGATTGGTTATGTTATTGAGTATTTCACTGTTTTATTGGATGATTGTTGTTAATTGAGTGTAAGTTCTTTATTAAGATCCTTTGAAGCAATGGTAACTCTTCTATAGTCATGATTACTCTATTATGTTTATGTTGGCCTATAATTGATGTTGCTATGCAATTTAAGTATGTATGATGGTGCTATGTATATATGTTTATCTATGAATATGTTAGATGTGGGATCACAGTAATGATATGATAATGCAAAGTTAATGATGTTCTCTAGTATGTCTTACGCAACATGACTATAATATGTTAATATCACTAATGAAAGGTTGTAATGAAAGGAAATTCTGATCCTAAACCTAATGAGATAATGATGAGGTTTCTAAAATGAGTTAATCTTTTATGGACTATGATAAGATCTATGATTAATGATAACTTAAAGGCAATTCAAAAAAGGACTTTAGCTTAGCACCAAGTGAACTAGATATGAGAGGTGTCCCTTCCTCTTGTAAGATAAGAATACGATAATGCAAGTTTATGATATCCTCTTGTCTGCTTTATACAAGATGATTTGTGATATGTTAATCTCACAAACAAAGGGTTACAATGAAAGGAAATTCTCATCTAATCCTAAAGATCTCATGATCATGTTTACAAGGAGTTAAACTCCTATGAGTTATTATAATATTTATGAATAAATGATGATTTAAAGATTATTCAAAAAGTGGCTTAGGCTTAGCACCGATGAACTAGATATGAGAGGTGTCCTTTCCTTAGTTGAAAGGTAGTTTCAAAATGACTCTCATGATATAGAGATTGCCATGTAATATGAAACTCTGGGTCTCTAATATATCTCCTAATTCTTGAACTATATTACCTCCATAGTAATACTAGCTAGTGGATCCCCCTAGAATGCTATGTTGATCTTTTGGTTCTACCTTGGCAAGTAGACCCCCTTCTTTCCGTGTTGCGTTTCATGAAATCGAATTCCATGTTTGGCTCTCATGGTTAAATATCTGTTAAGCTGATTGTTCCCTTAAGTAAACTGAAAGACAAGTAAATGGACATTTACTAGGGTTACTTAAGGAGTCTACTTAGTTTAGGTAGGGGTATGGGACTCTACCTAGACATTGCACAAGTCGACCCTAAGGGAAGTCCTAGGAGATTGTTCTCATATAATATGAATATTAAATGTATAAATCTTCTGATATATGATATTGCTCTTATATGATGTTGCCTATGTTGATGAATATGTAATGGTCTATATTTCTATATGTGATGATGATTACTTATGATATAAGTTGTATGAAGCAAAACATTAATTATGGTCTCCTATCTTGTTTACTTGTTTATGTGGGGTTATGGGGCTTCACATGAGCATCACACTTGTAGGCATGGGATGGGATCATTGGTAAGTGTTGTATGTTATGTTGATATAAACTATTGAACATGAAATGTTAATATAACTTTATGATGATATGTCTTTGGTTATGATCATGCTTTATGTTGTTGTGATCCTTATCTTTTATATGCTCTCTTGTATGTGCATTAAAGGTTTTCAAATGACTTGGCATACTTTCTAAAGAAATGGTCCTTTTTCATGCATGTCCTTCAATGTTTATGTGCATATACCTATACTTAGCACACGTGACGTACTAACCCCTATACTTTATATAAATAATAATGTGGTGTCCGGCCATTGAAGATTAAGAAGGTCGATTGAAGAAGCTTGGAACTCTTTATCCAAGTGTTGGTAGGTCCTCATGTTCTGGGATGCTATCTTTTCACTATTATAGCTATGAAGAATGCAGTACTTTAAGAGATACTTTTTTATTCCTTTTCATCATTTAGATTTATTTTAGTAATGCCTATATGTCATATTGACATTGTATTGGCTAAGTCAAAGAATCGTACTCTTTAGATGTTTTTTTTTATGTGATACAGTTTTTAGACTATTCTATGTATGGTTATCATGTATATAAAGAGAAGTCTAAGTATACTTCACTTAGTAGATGCAAAGAGTTTTAATATTTCTGCATTTTGAACCTATGATATTTTATGACGAATGCTAAGGGCTTGTCTGAGTCCTCTTCAAGGACGACGATTCCGGTTGTGACTGGGGGATGCTCCTCGGTCCTGAAAAACATGGTATCATAGAATGATATTAAATAAAGTACGGTCAATGTCTCACTAAACCAAATTTATATAGTGTCTTGTTCATGGTTGTGAAGCACGCCACAATTGTGAATGAATGTGATGATTAGGAAAATTGTCGTTTCTTGGTAATCCTATGTCATGCCTCTAGAGTTTTGACACTATGTGTCTTTTAGCATCTAATCCCTTTCTTGTGGTTATAGGATATGAACACATGAAGGACATCCGCAAGAAGAGTGGAAGAGTAGGTTTCTATTCCGGGAGCTACTCCCTAAGGTAATCGAGTTCCTCCTCAAGAGCAAGTTGTTGTGAATGATCAAGTTCCGGTCAATCTTCCCGCCATGACGGATAGTGTAGTGATGGAAGCACTTCTCAAAATAGTCCAAGCCATCACTACTCATGCTCAAGACATTACGGCATAAGCTATGCGGTGGAGTACTACTAAAAAGGCCGAGCTTGCTGCCTATCAAGTCAAGGACGTGACTCAGACATGGTACAATCAATGGAAGGATAGTCGGGATTTAGGAGGTGTTACCGTGACTTGGGAGACATTCAACAAGGCCTTTCTTGACAGATTCTTCCCAAGGTAGCAAAGGGATGCTAAGTTAGAGGAGTTCATCAACCTTTGACAAGGAGGTATGTATGTTTTGGAATAGTCCTTAAAGTTCATTAAGCTTCCCAAATATGCTTCCTATTTGTTTTCGAATGATAGGGATGAAATGAATCATTTTGTAACAGGCGTATCCAAAGAACTTGATGAAGAATGTCATGCAGCTATGCTTCATGACAACATAGATGTTTCTAGGTTATTGGTTCATGCACAACAAGTACATAGAGTCGTCTAAGGAAAAAGAATAGAAAAGGTAAGAAGGCAAGGTCTTTTAAAGTGGTTCTTTTGAGAGTAGGATTGATATTCAAGACAAGCTTAAGTACATGAAGAGGTTTTCAAACGAATTTCCTTAAAATTTCTCAAAGACTCGCATTGATAGGGTGTCTAACCCTAAATTTCAAAAGGGGAGAAATGTTGATTCACCAAGAGAAAGACCAACTTGTGGAAAGTGTGGTAAGAAACATGTGAGTGAATGCCTTGTTGGAACGAATAGTTGTTATGGTTGTGGAAAAAGTGGCCATATGGTGAAAGATCGTCCTAATGTGAAGAGTCAAGAAAAGGGCAGTAGCCAAACTCAATCAAGCGGTCCTAGCTCTGAAGATCCAAAAAGGAACCTTTTTTATGTACTCAAGGCTAGGGGTGCAAAACGAGAGCTTACCCGATATAGTTACCCGGTATGTTAAAAGTCTTTTCTATTGATGTTTATGCTTTAATTGATCCTGGTGCTACCCTTTCTTTTGTTACACCTTTGGTAGCTAGGAAGATTGATATACTTGTTTATGTTTTTATTGAAGCCTTTTCGGTTTGTACCCCAATAGTTGACTCGGTAATCCCAAAGAGAGTCTATAGGAAATGTCCTGTAATGCTACCCAATAGAGTTACTCTTGTTGACTTGGTAGAACTTGACATGTTTGATTTTGATATCATTTAGGGTATTGATTGGATACATGCTTGTTTTTCTTCCATAGATTTTAGAATGAGGGTTGTGAAGTTTCAATTCCCAAATAAACCCATTTTAGAGTGGAAGGGGCATATTATATGCCAAGCTGTCAAATCATTTCTTGCTTGAAGTTTTGTAAGATGATAGCCAAGGGTTGTCAATACTTCGTGGTGAGGGTTAAAGATCTAGAATGTGAAACTCCTCCTATTGAGTCAGTCCCTCAAGTGAGGTAATTTTTGAGGTTTTTCCTTATTACCTTCCCACACTTCCTCCCGAACAAGAAATTGACTTTGGCATTGACTTATTTAGTAGATACGAACCCCATTTCAATTACTCCATATCGGATGGCTCCGACCGAATTGAAAGAGTTGAAGCTCCAACTCAAAGATTTACTAGACAAGGGTTTCATTAAACCTAGTATTTCTTCATTGGGTGCTCTAGTCTTGTTTGTGAAGAAGAAGGATGGGTCCCTTAGGATGTGCATTGATTATCGTGAACTCAATAAAGTTAGAATAAAGAACAAGTATCCTCTCCCTCAGATTGATGATCTATTTGATCAACTGCAAGGTGCTAGCTACTTTTCCAAGATTGACTTAAGGTCAGGATATCACCAATGTAGGGTGAGAGGAGAAGATGTTCCCAAAATAGCATTTTGAACTAGATATACTCACTATGAATTCCTAGTGATATCTTTTGGGTTAAGAAATGCCCTGGCGGCGTTTATGGCCCTAATGAATAGAGTTTTCCGAGATTACCTCCACTTCTTTGTGATTGTGTTAATTTAAGATATCTTCATATACTCCAAGAATGAAAATGAGCATGAGAGTCACTTGAGGTTGTCCATGCAAGTCCTCAAAGAACAACAACTTTGTGTGAAATTTAGTTATTGCAAATTTTGTTAGAGGTCACTTTCTTTTCTTGGCCATGTTATCTCTTGTGAGTGTGTAGAGGTCGATCCAAAGAAGACAGATGAGGTGAGAAATATGCCTAGACCTTTGACTCCCAAGATGTGTCTTGGGTCTAGATGGGTACTATAAAATGTTTTTTGACGTATTTGCATCTATTGCATCTCCTTTGATAGTTTTGACTCAAAATAAAGTGAAGTTTGAGTGGCTGGAAGCTTGTGAAAAGGTTTTGAAGAGTTGAAAGATAAGCTTAACTGCGCTCCAGCATTGACTTTACTGGAGGGTAATGAAGGCTTTGTGGTGTATTGTTATGCTTCTCGAGTGGGATTGGGATGTGTACTCATTCAACATGGAAAGGTGATAACTTATGCCACTAGGCAACTCAAAGTTCATGAGAAAAATTATCCAACTCATGACCTTGAGTTAGCGGCCGTAGTCTTTGACTTGAAAATATGGAGACATTGCTTGTATGGTGTTCATGTTGATGTTTTTATTGACCATAAAAGTCTTAAATATGTGTTTACACAAAAGGAGTTGAATCTCCAACAGAGAAGATGGTTAGAACTTTTGAAAGATTACGACATGAGTGTCCTTCACCACCCCGGTAAGGCCAATGTGGTTGTGCATGCTTTGACTCGTATGACTATGGGTAGTATGTCTCATGCGGAAGAAGAGAAGAAAGAACTAGTGAATGACATTCATAGGATGGCTCGTTTGGGTGTGCGGTTAGAAGATTCTCCAAATGGGGGTTTCATGATCCATCATAACTTCGAGTCATCATTAGTGGTTGAGGTTAAATCTAAGCAACATGTTGATCCTCAATTGATGGAGTTGAAGGAATCGGTACTTGGTAAGCTCAATGATACATTCTCCCAAGGGGAGGATGGTGTTTTTAGGTACCAAGAGAGATTATGTGTACTGGATGTCGAGGATTTGAGAAATCAAATGCTAGAAGAATCCATTGGTTCCCGTTATTCTATACATCCGGGTGCCACCAAAATGTATTATGACCTTAGGGAGGTCTATTGGTGGGATTGTTTAAAAAAGGAACATAGCGGAGTTTGTTACTAAGTTTCCAAATTGCCAAAAAGTCAAAGCCAAAAATCTAAACCGGGTGGTTTAATCGAAATCATGGATGTTCCTACTTGGAAGTTGGAAGACATCAATAAGGACTTTGTTGTTGGGTTGCCTTGAACCTAGAGGCAAAATAATTCAATATGGGTTACTATGGTTAGGTTGACCAAATTTGCCCACTTTATCCCCGTTAAGTCTACACATACTGCCGAAGAGTATACAAGAAAGTACATTATTGAGATTGTTAGTCTTTTTGGGATTCCTTTCTCCATCATTTTGGATAGAGGTGCCCAATTCATTTCTCATTTTTGGAAAGCTTTTAAAAAGGGTTTAGGTACTCAAGTCAAACTTAGCACCACTTTTCATCCTCAGACAGATGGTCAAGCGGAACGTACCATACAGACCCTAGATATATGTCAAGAGCATGTGTTATTCATTACAAGGGAAGTTGGGATGATCACCTGCCATTGATTGAATTCTCCTACAACATTAGCTACCATTCGAGCATCTCCACGACACCTTTTGAAGCTCTTTATTGTAGAAGATGTAGGTATCCTTTTGGAAGGTTTGAGATTGGTGAATCTTCAATCCTTGGTACCGAGATTATCTACGAGGCTATAGAGTAAGTTAGGGTAATAGGAGATAGATTGAAGACATCCTATAGTAGGCAAAAGTCTTATGCCGACAATAGGAGAAGAGATAATAAGTTTGAAATAGGTGATCTCGTCTATTTGAAGATTTCACCTATGAAAGGGGTGATGAGATTCGATAAAAAGGGGAAGTTAAGTCCCCGGTATGTTGTTCCTTATGAGGTTTTACAATGGGTCAGAAAGGTTGCTTATGAACTGAAATTGCCTAGTGAACTAGCTTTGGTTCAACACGTGTTCCATGTTTGCATGCTCATGAAATGCATAGGCGACGCAGTGTCTATTGTACCTATTGAAGGTTTAGGGGTGGATGAGAACCTCTCCTATAAAGAGGTTCCAGTTGAGATCCTAAATCTCCAAGTCAAGAAGTTGAGGAACAACGAGGTTGCCTCCGTAAAAGTCCTATGGAGGAAATATCTTTTAGATGGTACAACATGGGAGGCCGAATCCGCAATGAAGTCCCGCTACCCTCATCTTTTTACGCCTTGAGGTTAGACATTCCTCTTAATAAGGAAAATAATGAATAGATATGAAATTGACTTGTTTTCTAAATAGGTGAATGTTTTGGTACAAGTTTTACAACATTGAGTTTTAAGAAAACGCATTCATCCTCTGTTTTTGCACTCCTATAAAATATGCATGCATGTTGTCTTCTTCAGATTTTGTTGTTTTGTAGTTGTCTTGGGAAGAATGATAGCATGGTAACTCGTTGATGTATTTATGAGCTTAGGTTGGTTGAGAAGGTAGTTCCTCATTATGTGTTATGAAACGTTGAGCTCTTATATGTTGTGTGTTGACACCCAATTTTGGCCTAACATTTTTAAATTTCGTAACTTTTAAGTTTTATTTCTGTAATAGTTCAAAATGATTTTTTTATAATTTTAAATAAGTTTATAGATAAAAAGATTTATTTTTCAAAATTTAGAATTTTGTTTGTCTTAATTTTATAATTGCTTTTTTTACATGTCATTAATTACATTCATTATATTTTTTAATATTTATTTTAGTTGTTACACTTTGTTAATATTAATGTTGATATTTAGCACAGTCTAAAGTTTTATTCAAATACTAAAAGAATTTAGGGATTCTATTCATATAATTTTGGGCCACAATGTTAAGCACACCATTTGATCTTTGTTTTCCTATTTAAGTTATTAATTAGGTAAAAAAATGGCGGTGGAAATATTTTGGGGGTATTTTTCAGATTCTTTATTCTTTTATGTTTCATTATTTTTCGGTGGCAAGTTCAGCGGAGTTATGCCGGATTCCGACGAGCACCACCCAACCAGCCTGCTGAAGAAGCTTTCTCCAACAGCAGCAAACAACAGCCTAAACCAAACCCCTCTTCCACCAAACGATTGGAGAACCACCAAAACCCCAACCCAAATAACCTAGAAAAATTCCAACCATTGAACTCAAAGTTCAGGAATCAACCAACTTAAAACCCCATTTTCTCCGACCATACAAGCTCCATCCACCGAAAACCAGCCAACCAAACTCCCGAATCTCACCAATAACACCCACAAAAAAAAATAGCAACCCCAAATGGCAAGTCCCTTTCCCTCTTTCCTTTTTCTGATTTTTATTTGTTTTGTAGGTATTCTGGCAAGCCAAAGCCCTACCTCACTCCTATTCTGTGCTCTTTCAGGCAGCAACGATAAAACATTCTCCTTCCCCAGCTAATGAGCTCTCACGCACACCGGAGGAGCTTCGATGGTAATGTAGTTATTATTTTTTCATGTTTGTAGATCTATTTTGTTTATTGTGATTATGGTTAGTGTAAGTTGTCTCTGTTACTCTTTATTTTTTTGGTGCTGTTAATGTTGATGGGAATTCATCGATCTGTATTTTGAAAAATTATGCTAAAAACTCATATACATGTTTAGGTGGAATCATCACCTCTTGTATTAATGGATATGTTAGGTCCTATATTTAATTAATTTTTGTTGCTATTATGTTGTCCTTTTAAAATTAGATAGATTATTTATTTAATTTTATTACTTTTGATAATATTGTTTACCACGATTTGCTGTAGTTGTCCACAACTCGTTATCTTTTGTTTCTTTACTATATTATTATTGTTGTTACTAGTACTATTAAGATAAAAGTTGTTCACTACTTTGTTTGATTCATATGTTACACTTATATTTCTACTCTTTTTTCTTTCTATCTTCATGAATATTTGCGTCACATCCTTTTGTTGATTAGTTTGATTATTACATATATTTTAATTGTGTTCATTGTTGTCCCGTAGTAATATTTTGGTGAATTACAGTTCAGTTTTAGTTTTATTCAAATTGCCATTCTCAATTATGCTGATTACATTTATTGTTCATATTAAATTTACCAATGAGAAAATCTCTTCGTCGGTTTTTGAGGCCTCCATATTTTAAAAGACAGAAATTTGGTTTCAATATATATTATTTACTTTTTAAAGTAGGCGATGAAGAAAATTATCGTCGATTTCCAAGGTCTTCCATGTTAATAAGATATGTTTTATTTTTAGTTATTTATTTAATTTATTTTTTGTTCATATTTATTTACTACTAACACATTTAGTAAGTGTATTTACAGGTACCCCGAAGATGTTTTCTATTGGAGCTATTCGAACGATGTTTGAATTATATTTTTTTATTATTTATTATGTATATTATCAACTTTAGACAAATTTTAGGTTGTGTCTTATGTTATCATTTTATTTTATTATTTGTTTATGTTGCATGTTATTGGATTTGTATATTATTTTTATTTCCTCCTCAATTTGAAAAAATGAATTCAGTCGGGACCCACAATTGTGGATTTCGAAGGGTGCCTAACACCTTCCCGTCGAAATAACTTTAACCCCTTACCTAGAATTTATCGGTTTCGTAGATACTTTTTTATTGGTTTCCTAGTTTTCCTAAAATTAGGTGGCGACTCCTTTAAAATTCATTTATTTTTAAAAATCTTTTAAGTTTAATTAATTTATTATTCTTTAAGTGACTACGACGTTTTGCCCTATTTGAATAGAGTGGAGATGTAATAAGAATGGCAACTCCGATGGGGACATGAAGTTTCTAACCAATATGAATTCATTATTTTCAAATTGAGGAGCACTTTCTTTTATTGTGTTATACTTTGTACATTGTATACTTGTTGATTATTTGTATATTATAGTTGTTTTTCATTTTTTATTAATTTTATTGTATGTATAATGTCTTTGAATTTCATGGTATATTCCTATTGTATATATAGTATATTAAAGGATAGTTTTGTGGAACCGCAGCCGAACTTTTTTATAATCAACCTTTTTTCGGAATGATCGGCAATTTATTGATTCGTCATGTGTTCAATGGTTGTCGTGAGTTCTAACCTAAGTTGTCCACTTGGGTTACGGGTCTTTCAAAAACCACTCTTAGTCAACTACTGTAGAGTCAAAACAAATTCCAAATTCTAGCTCAATTCGAACTAAGTCGACTTCACACCCTAGACGTGTTGGGCCCATTAGAGGCCCACCTTGTGTCTATTTAACCTATTAGTGAATAAAAGGAAAATTTTGTGTATGTATTTAAATTTGAAGGACGTATATTTCATTTGATATATCATTGTCACTTGAGGTAGGGAGTTTAATAGTTTATTAGAGTCGAAGAAGGATCAAGTTACCATTTTATCCACATGTCCTGTCGTTGGGAGATAACAATAAGTTAAGGAGGGAATACCTTCTACAAATTCTTAGTTTATGATTGTTTCCCTGCGTGGGACTGATTATTTGTATCTTTTTTTTTCTCTTTATTTGGTAATCATATTTGAATAATTCATAAAATTGTACTAAGTGTTTTGGGGGACAATGGAAAGTTGTCAAATGACGTAATACATCCTTCAAATCGTTAGGCCTACCCTTGGCATAAGAGGGTCAGATATTTGTATAGGGCGCGCAATAATTGTTTGTATGCTATGTGATATAATTTAGTTTATCTTTAATTAAAATAGTTCTTACGTGTTTAATTAATTATTTGTGTGATATTTTGCATTATCCATTTTGAACATTAACTAACACTTTTATCTTTTGAGTTGTTCTTCTTTAAAAATAAAGGTTGATTTATGTCAGAGTTCGGAAATCATTATTTATTCGAAGTTGCAAGCGACAAGAGGACTAGCGAAATTTGAGTCTTTGTATTTCACAACACATTAATATCAAGTCAAAATAATAAATCATGATTGTCCTCCTCTCACATATTTCTCATATTTTTGTAGGAAAATTGCCCCGGACAACATTCGTGGATGGTCATAACAATGTGTAGTTTTCGTGAATAATTGGGAGAAGACACAGTTCCAAGAGACATTAAGAAAAGAATACAACAACAAGTGGTTACTGCCAAAAAAAAAATGATAAAGCACATTCAACAGAAAGTACAAAGGTCGACAGTTAAAAAAATACAAAGAATATCTTTGAGTTTGTATAATTTTCAAAATTGTTTTATGCCTTATGTGAACGGACTACGCGGACCTGATTCTCATCTTGGTGAGATACGTAGGCAACCATTCTAGGGTTTTTGTATTTATTCTTTCAATTTAAAAAGATAAAAAAAAGAAAAGTAAAATAGTTTGTTCATATTTTCAAAGACATATCTGCACAAACTATGCGAACCTGATTCTCATTTCGGTGAGATACGTAGGCAACCATTCTTGCGTCTGGTATTATTTTTTTTCAAACGTAAAAAATAAATAAAATAAAGTAGTTTGTGCATATTTCAAAGTTATATCTGCACGAACTACGCGAACTTGATTCTCATATTTTTGAGATACGTAGACAACCCTATTCGGTATTCATTATTCCAAGTTCAAAAAAAAATATGTGCACACATTCAAAGAGATATCTGCCTGAACTACGCTTAGCTGATTCTCATCTTGATGAGATACGTAGGCATCCCTTCTTGGTTCGGTATTCATTCTTTAAAAAAAATTATGTATATATCATAATATTCATGTCTTCAATTTACTTTGGACCAATACAGTTAGGATCATGTAAAAATAAACGGTATGATTGAAATGATTGAATTTTTGATAAACCATAAATTCTTTTGGTACCTCTCATTTGTACATTTGTGATGCTTGAAAGTTATCTTCCAGCCGTTCAAGATAAGAATAAAACCAACCTCGCGGTTTCATGTGCATTGTGTGAAGAGCTTTTAGATGAAAATTCTATTACATTGCACTGATGATCTAGAACTTGACCTGAATGTTTTTCTATGCAAAATCCTGAGTAATATTTTGTTCAAGAAATGATTGTAGGCCTTTTTGACCCGATTGTGACTTTCAAAGCCTACCAAATGACATCAATCTCTAGTTTTCCCACTATCAAGCCTGAAGCCTTTTCTTTGGACAACCACATCTTAACCACAATTTATTTTTGAGTGCTTAAGTGCACTATCCCTCTCTTGGCCCAACCATCTTAAGTGCAGCAAGAGTGTGAAAATTATAAGATAAAATCAAATTTCAGTTATCAAAGGCAAAACATATTGAGTTTCCCAAAGACAAGGAAGCAAAAAAAAATTCTAAAAAAAAAAAGATATATAGACAAAAATACCCCTACAGGGTTGTCACGACCGGAGTCTAGACCCCAGACGAGACCGGCGTCGTTGACCTTTCAGAGGTCGCAGACAAGCCTACTTACGTCATTCTTACGTCATCTAGGTTAATTTTAGCGGAAAATTTGAAACTTTTTGTTTCTTAACCTACTTATTAAACATTCTCATTAATACATAAGTGTTCACCATCAAACATCTAATATTAAGATCATCAAATGAAAGAAATAGCATAATATAGTAATAAAGATGTACTTGCCAAAATGGCACCAATACAATGTCTGAATAAAACAGGAAAGAAACGCTAGTGGAACATGCTCCACTATCTCAAATCTAAAACTAAGTTAGAATATAAATGGCAGCATCCTCGAAAGCATGAGGGTCTACCAAGTCCGGATGAACGCTTGACGTCCGGATAGCTTCAGTGTTAACCTGTAGCTCTAGCGTCCACCTGTACCTGCACCTAAAATTGTAGAGTTGTATAGGGTTAGTACACACTTGTACTAAGTATGGGTATATTCAAGCACACACCAAGGACATGCATGAGAAAGGATAGCTCTTTCCTAACAACATGATTGTAGAAAGTCAAGTTAGTGGACTTGCCAAATTGAGATTAGGAAAGTTAGTGAACCTTCCAAATTTGGATTAGGAAAGTCAGTGAGCTTTCCAAATTTGGATTAGGAAAGTCAATGAGCTTTCCAAATTTGGATTAGGAAAGTCATGCCATGAGAGTAACATGCATCATCATAATTATCATATTGCACACAACACATAACATCTTCACATATCACATATCACATAGCATACAACACATAACATCTTTTATAACATTCATTCATATGCCATGAGACCTTAGAATCATGGACTTGACATTAAGACTTTACAAAATGAGGGCTCAACATATGGGACATCAACTAGGGAGTCTTCATTAGCAAACACAGAGTCTGTTTCATTCATTCATACGTACTTCATTTTATTTCGTTCATAGGCCAGTGTAAACACCAGTTATACCTAGGGTGTAGGTTAAGACTTTCATCGGGTTTGCTGTGCAATGATCAAGAATAACCTAGTGTCATTACCTGAGTCTAGATCACCTCTTGATTATCCTATCCTAACACCTTTGGTATCATTTATTTCATTATGTGCTTTATTTGAGGCTAGCCTCATTCATTCATTGGGAACTTTAACTTTAACCGACATAGATCATGTGAGCTCATGAAATCCAATCTCTCCCCCACACCGAAAAGAGGTGGAATCACCGGCCAAAGTGACCCAAAACATGCTAGCGTACATGGGAATTTAACCCTGCTAGATCCCTATATTGGCAGTATAGGTTCGAAGACCAGGAGATATAAGGAGACCCATACCCGGAAAGCCGGACAGTCTCATCTCATGAGAGTTACGTGAACCTCCGCCCTTCCTTAAAGAAGGCATCACCGCTCATAGCTAGTCTATCGGTGCTCAGTATAAAGTTCCATTACATTCAACTCATACGTCATGGAAGCTAGCTTCTAGTATGAGGACATCATAGATCATTAGATGATTTCTCATCTCATCATTAGTATTAAGTGTGTTAATCTCAATACTTTCATTAGAGTGTTCAGAGAGACTGGTCTCTTCATTATCTTACACTCTCATAGGTAAGTACGTTTTGGAAACATTTACTTAGGCTCATTTGAGATTGTTCTCATCTTTTACATTAGCCTCATATCATGTTGTCACCACATTCATTAACATTAGCACATTTGCTATTCATAATTACTCACCCCTTTTTACGTGAATGTTCATTTCATCATATGCCAATATACTTGGCCATTTGTGTATTTCATATCCTTACTTAACCCTTCTAGGGTTTTCATCATTTCATTGTTCATTTTATCATTTCATTACATATATCTTAGGTTCACTTACTTTTAAACATATGTTAGACTTATGGGGCTATACATACAAGCCATGAGGCTTCATTCATAGTTCGTTAAGTGATTCATACATTCCTAAGATTATGTAGTACAAGACTTATGTATCTTGTATATATGCCAAGATCTTGATTTCGATCTAAGTAGGTGGCATTATTCTTGAATATTTAATTCACGTATGACTTATGTATCAATACAGAAGTTTGGGCAAGGAAACCCAAGTTCGAATCACTTGGACAACATTTACAATTTTCATTAATTTTATTTTTATCTTCATGACATTGGGATTCTAGATCGAACCCCAACATCAACATGCTATTTTTATTTTTCTCGTTGGGTTTCCTCTTAATTTGGCCGAAGGGTTGTGGGTTCGAACCCCCACAACCCTTTTTATTTTTCATTACCGTCTTGTTGTTCAATTTCTCCTAGACCAAGAGGTTGTGGTATCAAACCCCAACACCCTCTTTTATTTTTATTCTTTATATTCGCTGAGAATTGGGAGGTTGTGGGTTCGAACCCCCACAGCCTTCTTATTTTAATTTAAATTTGCTAGGGGCTGTGAGCTTGTGGGTTAGAACCCCCACAGCCTCCTATTTTTATTTTTAATTAAAACTCCCTAAGCAAGGCGTTTGGCAGTGAGGTTGTGGGATCGAGCCCCCACAGCCTCACTTTATTTTCTTATTTATTTCGCTCCTCTCCTTTACAGCCTTGAGGTCGTGGGTTCGATTCCCACGCCTCACATCTTCTTTTTTCTTTTATTTTCTCTTCTCTCATTCGCAGCCTGGAGGTCGTGGGTTTGATTCCCACGCCTCTCATTTATTTGTTTAATTTATTGTTCTCTTCTTTCTCATCCAGTAACCCAATTTCGATTCCCCCAGCCCCCGTTTCTTTTATTTTTTTTGCGAATTACGACTGCCACTCGGGTGAGGTCATGGGTTTGAATCCTGGTGGCCTCACCCCTTTAACATTTACTAAATTTCCAGATTTTTATTCATCAACTTTTAGTCTAAACCAAGTTTGTATATTACTGGAAAATTTAGTCATTTTCAACTCATATTCATCACACTTTCACTTGATTCATAGGGTGTATTCATATACCATTTTAACACATTCTTTAGGCGCATCTTTTATAGGTTTGTTTGGCTAAAAGAGTGTTATTCAATCAGCCACATTTCATTACAATGAACATCACGTTGTGTACAACTTTTGCACATAAAATACAAAGATTAAACATGCCATTTCACACCTCCAACAGTGACTAAGTTCACTGCCACACGTTGCACACACACATCTCTTTTTCACATGATTTCGAACAACATATTCAATATTCACAAAATTTCGAACATGCATACTTAAACATAAGCATCACGAAAACACATTTCGTCCCTACTTTGTACCAGCAAACATACCCAACCTATGATTCAATGGGAGCTAGTGACAGGGACATGCAACGGGGAACAACCCTAGTTTTCGGAATGAATATCTTAAATCTTAAGGGGTCTCTTGGGAAAGGGACCAAGAGAGAAGAAACCCATACCTTGATTGATGTTCAAACGTTGAACTTGCTGCCCAAAACCCTCTCCAAAATCAGTCCAAGCCTCCTCAACGTCCACACCACTCGACGGACAACTTCTCTTTGCCTTAATGTTTTTGGTTACTTTGTTTTTCTTAGAGTTTTCGTGTTTTTCTTCAAGTGTGAAGAACTTCTATCTTTGTTCTGTTCTTGAAGTTGTTTTTGGCAGAGAGAAATAGTGAAGTTTGAACGTGAGGATGTGATTGACGTGAGAGAGTGAAACGTGTGAAATTGTTTAGGCTTAGATTATGAGTTAGTCAATTTAGGACTCTCCTTAATACTTAAAATCTGATTTAATTAATTATACATGAAAGGACCATTTTGCCCTTACAAAAATTAGATTTTAAATAATAAATAAATAACCAATTTGTTGCTTCCATTGGGGCTCGAACTCGGGTGGAGTGACCTTTACGAAATGGATCATTTAGGGTCGACCCTACCCTATCCGGCTCTTTTATTGAATTAATTAATTAATTCCTTAGGGTAATTACGATATTACCCTTGGCCTGGAAAAGACCATTTTACCCCTGGACCCTCAAAACTTAAGATTTCCTCTTTTTAAGTCCGGTAAAGACTCCTTCGATTAAATCTTCATTTTTGAGAGCCCTACA
The DNA here is from genome assembly GCA_016801875.1 of Solanum sitiens. Taxonomy (NCBI): domain Eukaryota; kingdom Viridiplantae; phylum Streptophyta; class Magnoliopsida; order Solanales; family Solanaceae; genus Solanum; species Solanum sitiens. The sequence goes on along the minus strand of JABWTJ010000140.1, from coordinate 75,653 downwards.
TGGTTGGTTCCAACCTTTCCAAGCTCAACTGACTCCCCAAGTTAGTTGGCTTGGCCGTCGTAAGGGTTCTGAGGTCTGGTTATACGCGTATCAATCCGTGTGAACCGTGGTCTAATCGCAAGCATTCTTGACACATTAAACATTTCTTATCTTATTCATTTTTAGGGTTGTTACAAGGGTCAGTGAAAGACAACAAAAAAAAATACTCCAACAAAAGAGGAGAAAAATTCAAAAGAAAGGAGTAAAATAAAAGAATGATCCAAGAAATGAGGATTTAAAAGAAGTCAAAAGAAAGAGGTGAAATAAAAGAAAAACACCAATAAATAAGGACTCAAAAGAAGTCGAAACAAAGGAGGTGAAAAAAAGGGAAAAACTCCAAAAATGAGAATTCAAAAGAAGTTGAAAAAAGGAAGGACAATGAACAGGATCTGACTCAAGGAGGAATTAAGTGACTTTTATCCCAAATAAATATCCTACCCATCTCTAAGCCTACATTACAACCCAAAGACAAGTCCTACATGATCTCATTCCAAATGTTCTCACATTAGTTAAGAATTACATAAAAGTCAAGCATATGGTATCACGATTTTATGCATTGAACATTCTTCTGAGTGTGAGTGCACTTTAAAAAATATACTAAAATAAAATGTTTCAAATATGTGTGAGATAGGACCAGCCTTTGCCTTGAGGGCACTTGAAACATGAGGACAAATCAATACCTGAGTATGAAGTAAGATGAACGAATCTTGTTGATCCTTAAGTATTTTTGAGGTACCACTTGAAGGTGTAGGAATTACCTTGAATTCAATCTTAATTAGAAAAATAGAAAAAAAAGAATGAAAGATTTGATTGCAATCCTAACAGTTGGTACCAATTGTAGTCATGATTTGACTGTTTCATCACATTCTTTATTTCTCAAAAAGAAAAGAAAAACAAAAAAAAGTGAGCAAGCACGCACTCTTTAATATTGTTTAAACCCCCCTTTTTTTTAGAGACATTACATTAAAAAGAAGAAGAAGAAGAAATAGCTTTTTTGAGTTTTTATTGTAAAAAGTGTCATCAGGTTAATCTTGTATGTGTGAGAGTCCTACTTTACTTCATGGGGTTGTGCGTCCCAAAAATGTGACAAGTCTTTTATCTCTAGGCTTTGAATATCACATGAAATATTATTTTCATATTTCATCATGTTCATATTGTGCATTTGGTACTGATAATCTCTCACATTCTTTGCAGTATTTATAATCTACAGGATTGAAACTACATTTTACATGATTCCTGGCTAAACATGATATGTAGGCGCCACAAAGGCTCGGTGATATACCAAGTGTGATTTGTCTCTCTCTTTGTAATAAACACGAGGACAGAATTTTGAGAATATCTTAAAAATTCACAATAAATATGCTATCTCCAGCAAGTCAAGATTGAAGATCATTTTGAGATTTACCAAAAGTTATAGCTGGGACGGAATGTTTGAGGAAGACGTCAAAATTCCAATAAATACTAGGAGAAGCTTGATAGGAACTTCAAAAATCCTTCAGCGCTTGAAGCTTAAAGTCAACTTGCAAATCTTCAGCGTTGTCATGGCAAGGCAGCACCTTCTCGTACAAATTCTCAATAAAACTTGAGTCTTAATAAAAAGAAAAGGGTCAAGAGTAAAATGTTGATTGCTCACATGTATTATAATGTTCATGCTTTTGTGCAGATTCTCTTTTAAAGAATATTTTCTCAATGTTCCTTGACAAAGTCGCTAACTAAGGCGACATTGTGTGTACTAATTATTTCTTTTCAAATACAGGAACAAGTGAAGTGTTGGGGTGATGAAAATTTCAAGACCATAATCGAGAAATCTACCTTGTTATAGTGGGAATAATTGAGTCACCCACCTCGTTACAGTGGACAATCATCGAGTCACCACGATGTTTTTCCCTATTTGAATAGAGTGGGGATGTAAACATTGTGCATCATGAATTGAGTTGTTATGTGTAATATTGTGGTATGTGTTGAAAGGAGTTGTGAAGTACTCCTATGATCTGTGTTTCATTATGATTATGTGTTGTTGTTGGTTGGGCTGCTAGTATTGACTCTATACTTAACCTCCAAAAGACTTTATTGTCATTTGGGGACGAATGTTGCTAGGGGGGGGGGGATAACGTAATACTCCGAAATTTCTATAACTTAGACTAGAGCTTAGCCTATTAAATAATGTTTAAAATGATGTTTGCAGACCTATATTAATGTATTAAACTCAATTAGAAAAAGGTTAGAAATAAAACGACAAAGAAAGACCTTGACGTCCATAAATTAGCTAAATTGAATTAGTAGACGTCCCTATCTTTACGGAAGATTTGGGAGTGTCAAACGAAGTCCAAAACTTTTAAAAAGACTTTAAATTGGTAAAATATAGTTAAAAGGGTCCAAACGTTCGGTAAAGATTCCCCAAGAACCGCCAGAAGTTTCCTTGAGGAGGACCCAAACCTTGACGAACAAGTTGCCAAAGCAGCTTGCGACAGCCAAGAATGTGAAGTCACTTCCGCGTCATTCAACCATCACTGGCTAGTAAAATTTTTCCTCGCGATGCGAAGCCTTCACCATTATCACTTCCACAACCAAAATTTTCCAAAAAAGAATTAGAATTGGCCCCGCGATGCGCAACCACTTCCCATATTCGTCCATTTTATTTTTATGTCAATTTAACTTCACAAAAAGACCCAATTAAGTGAGGGGTATTTAGGGTAATTTAGGGAACGAGTTTATAATGGTTTTTGGAAAGTTTTAAACCATTTACACGTTGTCCAAATCAGAATTACCAAATCCCTCTCATCTCTCTCAAAACTCTCTCTCTATTCAACCACCATTGAAGAACAAGAAAGCTTGAGGAAGAAGACGAAATCTCCAAGGTTTTCATTCGAAATTCATGCATTAAATCTTCAATAAGGCATGGTTTCTTAAATCTTGGAATACCTTTCCCCAAGAGGTCCTTTCATAGTGATTTCTAAGCAATTCAATTCCTAAGGGTTTTACTCTATTAAAGGGTTTTCTTCCAAACTCGATGTTTATGACTAATTATGATAAACTATGATTTTCTATGACTAATTAAGTATGTATTGTTGAATAAGTGATATGGTAAAGTTGATTTTCGTGTGAAGCATGTTCTTTCCCTAATTAATGGAATTAGATTATGTTATATCATTCATTTAATGTCATGTAATGTTGGGATTGGAACTATGGATTGAACGATCTCATAAATGAACCTCTTCCCTTAACCCTAACTATGAATTGGTCTTTTGTATGACTAGAGTGGTTGGGATTTGTTATGTTATTGAGTATTTCACTATATTATTGGATGATTTTTTTTTTAATTTGAGTGTAAGTTCTTGATGAAGATCCTTGGAAGCAATAGGTAAGTCTTCTAAAGTCATGATTATTCTATTATGTTGATGTTGACCTATAATTGATGTTGTTATGCAATTTAAGTATGTATGATATTGCTATGCATATATGTTGGGCTATGAATATGTTAGTTGTGGGATCATGGTAAGGATATGATAATGCAAGGTTGATTATGTTATCTTGTATGCCTTACACAATATGACTATGATATTATAATATCACTAATGAAGGGTTGTGATGAAAGGAAATTCTCATTCTAAACCTAATGAGCTAATGATCATGTTTATACAAGGAGTTAATCTCCTATGGCCTATGATAATGTCTATGATTGATGATAACTTAAAGGCAATTCAAAAAGGGACTTTAGTTAAGCACCGAGTGAACTAGATATGAGAGGTGTCCCTTCCCAAGTTGGAAGGTAGGTTCACAATGACTCTCTTGAGATAGAGCCTGCCATGTAATATGGAACTATGGGTCTCTAATATATCTTCTCATTCATGAACTATGTTGCCTCCATAGGAATACTAGCTAGTGGATCAACCTAGAATGCTCAGTTCATGTTTTGGTTGTACCTTTGCAAGTAGACCCCTTCATTCGGTGTGGGGTTTCATGACACCAGATTCCATGTTTAGCTCATGTAACAAACCTAAAAATAGAAAACATAAGTAATGGTTAATGTATCTAGAATGCCTACGATTAGACCAGGGTTCACACGGATTTATGCTCATAGAACCAGACCTCGGAACCCTTGCTACAGCCAAGCCAACTAACTTGGGGAGTTAGTTGAGCTTGGAAAGGTTGGGTCCAACCATGTAGGGCTCTCGAATATGAAGATTTACTCGAAGGAGTCTTTACCGGACTTAAAAAGGGGAAATCTTAGGTTTGAACGGTCTAGGGGTAAAATGGCCTTTTTCCTGGATAAGAGTAGTATTGTAATTACCATAAATATATAACTAATTATTTAATTAATAAGGTGGAGGGGCAATTTGGGGAGAGAGGGCCGAAATTGGGCTCTTGAAGTAAAGTCTTGCTCCACCCGGGTTCGAACCTAGGTGAAAGCAATGAATTAAAGTGATTTTTATTTAATCTATTGAATTAATGTAATTAATTATTAATTATTATTCATTAGCAGATTTAAAATAAAATAAAAATCAGATTTTTATTAAATAAACAAAACCCTATTGACTAAGTCCTAAAACTAGACTCCTAAGCCTCCTACAACTCCCACTCTCTCACGTTTATCTCTCCACTCTCACGCTCAATCTCTCTTCTTCTTTATCACATATTCTCTCTGCCAAAATAAGAGTCAAGATCATAAAAATAAAGCAAGTTCTTCAGACTTGAAGAACTCACACGAAATCACAAGAAAACAAACGTTAATCGCACACTAGGCTAAGGGAGGTTGTCATTCGAGTGGAGCTGACACTGAGAAGGCATAGACGTGATCTTGGGTGGACTTTTTGGGCAGAAAGTTGAGAGTTTAACGTCAAAAAGGTATGGGTTCTCTTATCTCTTGGTCCCTTTCCCAAGAGACCCCTTAAGGTTCAGATTATTCAGTCCGAAAACTAGGATTGTTTCCCCTTTTGCATGCCCCTGTCACTAGCTCCCAATGAATCGTAGGTTGGGTATGATTGCTGGTAGATTTAGGTGTATGTTATGTTTTCGTGATGAATATGATTATGTTTGTGTACTTGAAATCGTATGAAAGACAATCATGTGTTCGAAATTATGTGCAAGTGTGTGTGCGCAAACATGTTACAGTAACTAAGGTTCTCGGGTTAAGGCTCCAAATATGATAATGTTATGGTTGTCATTTTACGTGCATAAACCTATGTCAATCGTGATGTTCATTAAAATGAAACTGTGGCTAATTTGAGTACCAATCTTTTGGCTAAAAGAATTTATGAAAAATGCACCCCAAAACGTAATATATGATCTATGAATTTCCCTAAAAGTTCAAGTGAAAGTGTTGGTGAAAATGAGCTAAAAAAATGACTAAATATCCAGAAAACTTACAAGTTTGGTTTAGGCTAAATAATGATGAATAAATATGGAAATTTATTTGAGTGTAAAGGGATGAGGCCACCAGGATTCGAACCTATGACCTCACCCGTGTAATGCCTTAAAATCGCAAAAAAAAAAAAAGAAATGGGGTCAAGGGGAATCGATATTGGGTGTGCTGGCTGAAAATGTAAAGTACAAAAAATTAATAAAATAAAATGGGAGGCGTGGGAATCGAACCCACGACCTCCAGGCAGCGAGTGGAAGTAAAGGGAAAATAAAAGAAAAGACATGTGAGGCGTGGGAATCGAACCCACGACCTCAAAGCTGTGAAGGATAGTAAAGGAGAAAGGGAAAATAAAAAGAAAAGAAAGGTGAGGCGTGGGAATCGAACCCACGACCTCAAGGCAGTGAAGGGAGTTAGAGAAAAATATAGATAAAAGAATTTTAAGGCGTGGGAATTGAACTAACGACCTCTAGGCAGGCCGCAAAATAAAAGAAAACTAAATAGAGGTTGTGGGGGTTTGATCCCACAACCTCATGGTCTATGCGAATTGGACAAGGAGAATTAAATGAAAAAATAAAAGGGGCTGTGGGGGTTCGATCCCACAACCCCTCGGCCAAATAAGAGGAGATTCCAAGGAGAAAAATAAAGAGGGAATGTTGATGTTGGGGCTCGATCTAGGGTCCCAATGTCATGTGGACTCAAAATAAAATCAAGGAAAAATGTAAGTACTGTCCAAGGGATTCGAACTTGGGTTCCCTTGCCCAAATTCCGTATTGATACATAAGTCATACGTGAATTAAATGTTCAAGAATAATACCACCTACTTAGATCGAAATTGAGATCTTGGCATACATACAAGATGCATAAGCCTTGTACTACATAATCTTAGGAAGATATGAGTCACTTAACTAACTATGAATGAAGCCTCATGGCTTGTATGTATAGACCCATAAATCTAGCATACATTTAAAAATAAGTGAACCTAAGATGTATGTAAGAAGGGTTAAGTACGAGTGTGAAATACACTAAATGGCCAAGAGCATTGGCATACGATGAAATGATTATTATGTAATGAAACGATTAAACCCTAGAAGGGTTAAGTAAGAGTGTGAAACACAAATGGCTAAGTGCATTGGCATATGATGAAATGAACATTCACGTAAAATGGGGGAGTAATTATGAAGAGCAAATGTGCTAATGTTAATGAATGTGGTGACAACATGATATGAGGCTAATGTAAAAGATGAGAACAATCTCAAATGAACCTAAGTAAATGTTACCAAAACGTACTCACCTATGAGAGTGTAAAGTTAATGAAGAGACCAGTCTCTATGAACACTCTAATGAAAGTATTGAGATTAACACACTTAATACTAATGATGAGATGAGAAATCATCTATTGAGCTATGATGTCCTCATACTAGAAGCCAACTTCCATGACGTATGAGTTGAATGTAATGGAACTTTATACCGAGCACCGATAGACTAGCTATGAGCGGTGATGCCTTCTTTTAGGAAGGGCGGAGGTTCACGTAACTCTCATGAGATGAGACTGTCCGGCATGTCGGGTATGGGTCTCCTTATATCTCCTGGTCTTCGAACCTATACTTCCAATATAGGGATCTGGCGGGGTTAAATTCCCATGTACGCTAGCATGTTTTTGGGTCACTTTGGCTGGTGATTCCACCTTTTTTAGGTGTGGGGGAGAAACTAGATTTCATGATGCTTACATGACCTATGTAGGTTAAAGTTAAAGTTCCCAATGAATGAATGAGGCCAGCCTCAAATGATGCACATAATGAAATGAACGATACCAAAGGTGTTAGGATAGGATAGTCAAGAGGTGAGCTAGACTCAAGTAATGACACTAGGTTATTCTTGATCATTGCACAGAAAACCCGATGACAGTCTTAAACTACATCCTAGGTATAGCTGGTGTTCACACTAGCCTATGAAAGAAATGAAATGAAGTACGTATGAATGAATGAAGAAAACTCTGTGTTTGCTAATAAAGACTCCCTAGTTGAGGTCCCATATGTTGAGCCCTCATTTTGGAATGTCTTAATGTAAAATCCATGATTCCAAGGTCTCATGGAATATGAATGAATGTTATAAAAGATGTTATGTGATATATGCACTATGATATGTGCTATGTGTAAGATGTTATGTGCTGTGTGCAATATTATAAGTATGATGATGCATGTTACTCTCATGGCATGACTTTCCTAATCCAAATTTGGAAAGCTCACTGACTTTCCTAATCCAAATTTGGAAAGCTCACTGACTTTCCTAATCCAAATTTGGAAAGTTCACTAACTTTCCTAATCCCAATTTGGCAAGTCCACTGACTTGACTTTTCATAATCATGTTGATATGAAAGAGCTATTCTTACTCATGCCTGTCCTTGGTGTGTTCTTGCATATACCCATACTTAGTAAAAGTGTGTACTAATCCCAAACCACTATATATTTTTAGGTGCAGGCACAGGTGGACGCTAGAGCTTACAGGTTGACATTGTAGCTATCCGGACCTGGAGCTTTCATCCGGACTTGGTAGGACCTCATGCTTTTGAGAATGTCTACTGTTATTATCTAGCTTAGATGTGGGCTTTAGCTAGTGGAGCATGTTCCACTAGTATTCCTTTCCACTTTCATTTCAGACTTTGTATTGGTGTCATTTTGGCAAAAATTCGTTTAATGCAATTATGAACTATTTCTTTCATTTGATTATCTCTATATTAGATGGTTGATTTGTGAATGCCTATGATGTTAAGTTTAAAATGTTTAACATGAAATAAGAAAACAAAAAGTTCAAATTTTCTGCTAAAATTAACCTAGATGAAGTAAGAATGGCGTATGTAGGCTTGTCTGCGACCTCTGAGAGGTCAACGATGCCGGTATCATCTGGGGGATACATTCCGGTCGTGACAAAGTTGGTATCAGAGCACTAGGTTAAATTTCAAGAATAATAAGTTCAGATCAACCACATTGGGTAGTTTCTAAGTCATGGTAGTGAAGTGCACCACTATCCTGAATTAGAGACTGCATGATGCGTAGGAAAATTTCCCTTCTTCTGATCTTAGCGTGTCTAACATCAATCTTTGTTGTTTTCAGAGAATGAATACTAGGAGAACCATTGGTCAGAGGAGAGGAGGTGCAGCTGCTGGGGGAAATCACATTCCACCCTAGGCTCCGGCTGAAGGAGTGGCTATGCCGGTTAACCCAACTGCATTGACTGATGCGGAGGTGCGGGCATCTCTGGCCCAGATGGAACAATCCATCACTATGCAGGCCCAGGCTATGACTGCCCAGGTTAACCGGCAGGATGTTCAGAGGGAGAACCCACTGGTTCATAGCATGTCTGACAAGTTGAGAGACTTCACGAGGATGAATCCTCCTATTTTCACAGGGTCTAAGACTTCAGAGGACCCCCAGGAGTTTGTGGATGAGGTACATAAGATTTTGGTGGCTATGGGGGCCACAGATATTAAGAAGGTTGAGCTGGCTTCCTATCAGATCAAGGATGTTGCACAGACTTGGTGCAACATGTGGTAGGATAGCCGAGCTTTGGGCGGAGTTCCGGTCACTTAGGAGCTGTTTAAGACAGCCTTCCTGGAGAGATTCTTTCCCAGGGAGATGAGGGAGGCAAAGGTTGAGGAGTTTATCAACCTTAAGCAGGGATCTATGACAGTCAGGGAGTATTCCCTAAAGTTTGTTAAACTATACAGGTATGCTACTTTCCTTAGTATCTAATAGCAAGGATGAGATGAGTACTGAAGTTTGTTAAATTATCCAGGTATGCTACTTCCTTTGTATCTAACAGCAGGGATGAGATGAGCAGGTTCCTCACAGGAATCAATGGAGATCTGGAGGAGGAGTGTCGGTCTGCGATGCTCCATTATAACATGGACCTCCCCAGATTGATGGTGCATGTCCAGTAGGTAGAGGACAGCCGCAAAAAGAGGGGCGTTCGTGATGCTAGGAGGCCTAATCCTCAAGATCAGGCAGGTCCCAGCCATGGAGGCCACAGGAACAATTTTGGCATCCGTGAGTATCCCAGGTTCAAGAAGCGGTAGCAGAGTTCTAGGAACTCTAATTCTCAGAGGAGTACAGCATCTAGAGGAGGCATACCTTAGACCAAGAAGGGCAATGGAGGTGAGATGCAGCATCCCAAAAAGAACTGTGCTAAGTGTGGCCGTGCTCACAGTGGAGAGTGCAGACAGGGCACTTATGCCTGCTTCGGTTGCGGTAAGAGTGGGCACATGGTTAGAGACTGCCCACAGAGCAGAGGTCAGGCTGGAGGTAATGCTCAGCCTAGGCCTAATCCACAGGGTGCAGCAGCAGCCGTACCTCCTAAGAGGAACAGGTTCTATGCCCTGAAGGGCAGGGAGGAGCAGGAGAAGTCCGCTGATGTGGTCACAGATATGCTACAAGTATTTTCAACTTCGGTTTATGCTTTACTTGATCCAGGGTCTACGCTTTCCTTTGTAACTCCTTTGATTGCTCTCACTTTTGAGATATTTCCTGAAGTTCTGCATAATCCTATAGTGGTTAGTACACCTTTAGGAGAAAATGTAAGAACTGATAGAGTATACAAGGATTGCCCAATAGTTGTAAGTGGTAAGGCTATGTGTGCAGACTTGGTTGAGTTACCCATGCATGATTTTGATGTTATTCTTGGCATGGACTGGCTTCACAGTTGTTATGCTTGTTTGGATTGTCGTAGTAGAGTGGTGAGACTTCATTTCCCTAATGAAGAGGAGCTAGTCTGGGAGGGGTACAACTCGAGTCGTCCTAATCCCTTGATTTCGAACTTTAAGGCCAATAAAATGATGTCCAAGGGGTTATTGTGTCATCTTGTGAGTGTTAATAATTTAGATCATGACATTCCTTCCATAGACTCAGTGCCTGTAGTGAATGAGTTCTTAGATGTTGATTTACTTGGAGTCCCTCCCCCTCGAGAGATTGACTTTGGTATCGACTTAGAACCCGATACTAAACCAATTTCAATTCCTCCCTATAGGATGGCTCCAGCTGAACTCAATGAGTTGAAGCTGCAGTTAAAAGATCTCACAGATAGGGGTTTCATTCAGCCGAGCGTATCCCCTTGGGGCGCTCCAGTGTTGTTTGTGAAAAAGAAGGATGGAACCCTTAGAATGTGTATCGATTATCGGCAGCTCAACAAAGTCACTATAAAGAATAAGTACCCACTTCCCAGCATAGATGATTTGTTCGATCAGCTTCAAGGGTCTAGTTTCTTCTCTATGATTGATATTCGTTCAGGGTATCATCAGCTTAGGGTTAGGTATGGAGATATCCCAAAGACAGCTTTTCGTACCCGTTATTGTCATTATGAGTTCTTAGTTATGTCATTTGGTCTTACGAATGCACCTGCTTCATTTATTGACCTCATGAATCGAGTCTTCCGTAAATACCTTGATTCTTTCATCATAGTATTCATTGATGACATCCTCATCTACTCTAGGACCAAGGAAGATCATGAACAACATTTGAGACTAACCTTGCAGGTACTTAGACAACATCAGTTGTATGCCAAATTCAGCAAGTGTGAATTTTGGCTTAGATCAGTGACCTTTCTGGGTCATGTTGTGTCCGATCAGGGTGTGCAGGTAGATCACAGGAAGACTGAGGCTGTGAAGAATTGGCCAAAACCTCTTACTCCCACTGACATCCGTAGCTTTATGGGATTGGCTGGTTACTACCGCAGGTTCGTGGAGGGCTTTTCTTCCATTGCTGCCCCACTGACAGCTTTGACTAAGAAGAAGGCCAAGTTTGAATGGACGGATACTTGTAAGAAGAGTTCCTAGGAGCTTAAGGACAGACTCACTTCAGCCCCGGTGCTTACTTTGCCTGAGTGTGGTGAGAATTACACTGTTTACTATGATGCATCTACGGTTGGTTTGGGTTGTGTTCTTATGCAGGTTGGTAAGGTGATAGCCTATCCGTCCAAACAGTTTAAGGTTCATGAGAAGAATTATCCCACTCATGACCTGGAGTTGGCAGCTGTGGTGTTTGCACTGAAGCTGTGGAGTCACTACTTGTATGGAGTGCATGTGGATGTGTTCACAGACCACAAGAGTCTCCAGTACGTGTTCACACAGAGGGAGTTGAATCTACGTCAGCGGAGATGGTTGGAGCTGTTGAAGGATTATGACATGAATGTTCACTACCATCCAGGTAAGGCTTATCCAGGTAAGGATAATGTTGTAGATGATGCTTTGAGCAGGATGAGCATGGTAAGTACATCCCACGTTGATGATGAGAAGAAGGAGTTGGCGAAAGATGTACACATACTGGCCAGACTGGGTGTGCGATTGGTTGACTCTACTAGTGGGGGTGTTTCACTTGATCCTAGTTCTGAATCATCCTTGGTAGTTGAAGTCAAGCAGGGTCAGCATCTCGATCCTGTGTTGATGGAGCTGAAGAACTCACTGTTGATAAAGATGAATGAGTCTTACGCTTTGGGATGTGATGGCAGACTTAGGTATCAAGACAGGCTGTGTGAACCAGATGTGGATGATTTGCAGACCAGGATTGTTGCAGAGGCCCATGGTTCCAGATATTCCATACATCCAGGTTCCACCAAGATGTATCATGATCTTAAGCAGATTTATTGGTGCGATGGCATGAAGAAGGACATTGCAGAATATGTGGCCAAGTGTCCTAATTGTCAGCAGGTTAAGGTAGAACAGCTTAAGACTTGCGGTTTTACTCAGATTATTGAGGTTCCGACTTGGAAGTGGGAGGCCATTAAGATGGACTTCGTGGTTGGTCTTCCGAGGACTAGGAGATAGCATGACTCCATATGGGTTATTGTGGACAGGATGACTAAGTCTGCACACTTTATCCCTGTGAAGTCTACTTACAGAGCCGAGGATTATGCGAGACTCTATATTGATGAGATTGTGAGATGGTATGGGATTCCTTTGTCTATCATTTCAGATAGAGGAGCTCAGCTTACTTCACATTTCTGGAGATCTTTCCAGAAGAGCATGGGCACACAAGTAAAGCTTAGTATTGCCTTTCATCCACATACTGATGGGTAGGCAGAGCGCACCATTCAGACATTAAAGGACATGTTGAGAGCGTGTGTGATTGACTTCACGGGTAGCTAGGATGACCATCTGCCTTTGATAGAGTTCTCGTATAATAATATCTATCACTCCAGCATTAGGATGGCACCGTTTGAGGCACTGTATGGTAGGATGTGTAGATCTCCAGTTGGGTAGTTCGAGGTTGGAGATTCATCCATTTTGGGTCCAGAGATCATTCATGAGGCCTTAGAGAAGGTCAGAGTGATTAGGGACAGGTTGGCTACTGCTTACAGTCGGTAGAAGTCATATGCAGATGACAGAAAATGGCCCTTAGAGTTTGATGTTGGTGACCAGGTCTATCTGAAGATATCACCTATAAAGGGGGTGATGAGGTTCGGCAGGAAGGGGAAGTTGAGTCCGATGTATGTTGGGCCATACGAGATCCTACAACGTGTGGGTGAGGTGGCCTATGAGTTGGCATTGCCTGCGGAGCTAGCTTTTGTCCATCCAGTCTTTCATGTATCCATGTTAAAGAAGTGCCTAGGTGATGCAGCATCGATTCTACCTGTGGAAGGTTTGGGGGTCGATGAAGAATTGTCCTACAAGGAGGTACCTGTTGAGATCTTAGACAGACAGATCAAGCGGCTGAGGAAAAAGGAGATTTCCACAGTGAAGGTATTGTGGAGAAATCATCTTGTTGATGGTGCTACGTGGGAGGCTGAGTCCGACATAAGATCCCTCTACCCTCACCTTTTTAGCTCTTGAGGTTATACTCCCTACTGTTAAGTCTAAGTTTCCTTATCTCTCCATTTTTGTTACTATTGCTTGACTGTGCATAGTGATTATGTTATGATATGACTGGCATTACGCTAGATAGTAGTTGTGTCATTCGGGGACGAATGTTTCTAAGGGGGGGATAATGTAACAACCCTAAAAATGGATAAGATAAGTAATGCTTAATGTGTCTATAATGCCTACGATTAGACCAGGGTTCACACGGATTGATGCGCGTAGAACCAGACCTCGGTACCCTTGCTACAGCAAATCCAACTAACTTGGGGAGTTAGTTGATCTTGTAAAGGTTGGGTCCAACCATGTAGGGCTCTCGAATATGAAGATTTACTCGAAGCAGTCTTTACCGGACTTAAAAAGGGGAAATCTTAGGTTTGAAGGGTCTAGGTGTAAAATGGTCTTTTTCCTGGCTAAGGGTAGTATCTTAATTACCCTAAATATATAATTAATTATTTAATTAATAAGGTGGAGGGGCAATTTGGGGAGAGAGGGCCAAAATTGGGCTCTTGAAGTGAAGTCTTGCTCCACCCGGGTTCGAACCTAGATGGAAGCAATGAATTAAAGTGATATTATTTAAGCTATTGAATTAATGTAATTAATTAATAATTATTATTCATTAGCTGATTTAAAATAAAATAAAACTCAGATTTTTATTAAATAAACAAAACCCTATTGACTAAGTCCTAAAACTAGACACCTAAGCCTCCTACAACTCCCACTCTCTCACGTTTATCTCTCCACTCTCACGCTCAATCTCTCTTCTTCTTTATCATGTATTATCTTTGCCAAAATAACAGTCAAGAGCATAAAAATAAAGCAAGTTCTTCACACTTGAAGAACTCACACGAAATCACAAGAAAACAAACGTTAATCGTACACTAGGCTAAGGGAGGTTGTCATTCGAGTGGAGTTGACATTGAGGAGGCTTAGACATGATCTTGGGTGGAGTTTTTGGGCAGAAAATCGAGGGTTTAACGTCAAAAAGGTATGGGTTCTCTTCTCTCTTGGTCCCTTTCCCAAGAGACCCCTTAAGATTCAGATTATTCAGTCCGAAAACTAGGATTGTTTCCCCTTTTGCATGCCCCTGTCACTAGCTCCCAATGAATCGTAGGTTGGGTATGATTGCTGGTAGATTTAGGTGTATGTTATGTTTTTTTGATGAATATGATTATGTTTGTGTACTTGAAATCGTATGAAAGACAATCATGTGTTCGAAATTATGTGCAAGTATGTGTGTACAAACATGTTAAAGTAATTAAGGTTCTCGGGTTAAGGCTCCAAATTTGATAATGTTATGGTTGTAATTTTACGTGCATAAAACTATGTAAATCATGATGTTCATTAAAATGAAAGTGTGGCTAATTTGAGTACCAATCTTTTGGATAAAAGAATTTATGAAAAATGCACCCCAAAACGTAATATATGATCTATGAATTTCCCTAAAAGTTCAAGTGAAAGTGTTGGTGAAAATGAGCTAAAAAAATGACTAAATTTCCAGCAAACTTACAATTTTGGTTTAGGCTAAATAATGATGAATAAATATGGAAATTTATTTGAGTGTAAAGATATGAGGCCACCAGGATTTGAACCTGTGACCTCACCCGTGTAATGCCTTAAAATCGCAAAAAAAAAACGTAATGGGGTCAAGGGGAATCGATATTGGGTGTGCTGGCTGAAAATGTAAAGTACAAAAAATTAATAAAATAAAATGGGAGGCGTGGGAATCGAACCCACGACCTCCAGGTTGTGAGTGGAAGTAAAGGAAAAATAAAAGAAAAGAAATGTGAGGCGTGGGAATCGAACTCACGGCCTCAAAGCTGTGAAGGAGAGTAAAGGAGAAAGGGAAAATAAAAAGAAAATAAAGGTGAGGCGTGGGAATCGAACCCACGACCTCAAGGCAGTGAAGGGAGTTAAGAGAAAAATATAGATAAAAGAATTGTAAGACGTGGGAATTGAACCCACGACCTCTAGGCAGGCTGCGAAATAAAAGAAAAATAAAGAGAAGCTGTGGGGGTTTGATCCCACAACCTCACGGTCTATGCGAATTGGACAAGGAGAATTAAATGAAAAAATAGAAGGGGCTGTGGGTGTTCGATCCCACAACCCCTCGGCCAAATAAGAGGAGATTCCAAGGAGAAAAATAAATAGGGAATGTTGATGTTGGGGCTCGATCTAGGGTCCTAATGTCATGTGGCCTAAAAATAAAATCAAGGAAAAATGTAAGTATTGTCCAAGGGATTCGAACTTGGGTTCCCTTGCCCCAATTCCGTATTGATAAATAAGTCATACGTGAATTAAATGTTCAAGAATAATGCCACCTACTTAGATCGAAATCGAGATCTTGACATACATACAAGATTCATAAGTCTTGTACTACATAATCTTAGGAAGAAATGAGTCACTTAACGAACTATGAATGAATCCTCATGGCTTGTATGTATATACCAATAAGTCTAGCATACATTTAAAAATAAGTGAACCTAAGATGTATGTAATGAAATAATGTAACCCTAGAAGGATTAAGTACGAGTGTGAAATACACTAAATGGCCAAGAGCATTGGCATACGATGAAATGATTATTATGTAATAAAACGATGAAACCCTAGAAGGGTTAAGTAAGAGTGTGAAACACACAAATGGCCAAGTGCATTGGCATATGATGAACTGAACATTCACGTAAAATGGGGTGAGTAATTATGAAGAGCAAATGTGCTAATGTTAATGAATGTGGTGACAACATGATATGAGGCTAATGTAAAATATGAGAACAATCTCAAATGAGCCTAAGTAAATGTTACCAAAACGTACTCACCTATGAGAGTGTAAAGTTAATGAAGAGACCAGTCTCTATGAACACTCTAATGAAAATATTGAGATTAACACACTTAATACTAATGATGAGA
This sequence comes from Solanum sitiens, assembly GCA_016801875.1. NCBI lineage: Eukaryota > Viridiplantae > Streptophyta > Magnoliopsida > Solanales > Solanaceae > Solanum > Solanum sitiens. The sequence continues at coordinate 59,505 of JABWTJ010000140.1, read as the reverse complement.
TGAGAAATCATCTATTGAGCTATGATGTCCTCATACTACAAGCCAACTTTCATGACGTATGAGTTGAATGTAATGGAACTTTATACTGAGCACCAATAGACTAGCTATGAGCGGTGATGCCTTCTTTCGGGAAGGGCGGAGGTTCACGTAACTCTCATGAGATGAGACTGTCCGGCACGCCGGGTATGGGTCTCCTTATATCTCCTGGTCTTTGAACCTATACTACCAATATAGAGATCTGGCGGGGATAAATTTCCATGTACGCTAGCATGTTTTTGGGTCACTTTGGCCGGTGATTCCACCTCTTTTCTGTGTGAGGGAGACACTAGATTTCATGATGCTCACATGATCTATGTCGGTTAAAGTTAAAGTTCCTAATGATTGAATGAGGCCAGCCTCAAATGATGCACATAATGAAATGAACGATACCAACGGTGTTAGGATAGGATAATCAAGAGGTGAGCTAGACTCAAGTAATGACACTAGGTTATTCTTGATCATTGCACAGAAACCCCGATGAAAGTCTTAAACTACATCCTAGGTATAGCTGGTGTTCACACTAGCCTATGAAAGAAATGAAATAAAGTACGTATGAATGAATGAAGCAGACTCTGTGTTTGCTAATGACGACTCCCTAGTTGAGATCCCATATGTTGAGCTCTCATTTTTGAAAGTCTTAATGTCAAATCCATGATTCCAAGGTCTCATGGCATATGAATGAATGTTATAAAAGATGTTATGTGCTATATGCAATATGATATGTTCTATGAGTAAAATGTTATATGATATTTGCAATATGATAAGTATGATGATGTATGTTACTCTCACGGCATGACTTTCCTAATCCAAATTTGGAAAGCTCACTGACTTTCCTAATCCAAATTTGGAAAACTCACTGACTTTCCTAAATCAAATTTGGAAAGTTCACTAACTTTCCTAATCCCAATTTGGCAAGTCCACTGACTTGACTTTTCATAATCATGTTGATAGGAAAGAGCTATTCTTACTCATGCATGTCCTTGGTGTGTGCTTGCATATACCCATACTTAGTACAAGTGTGTACTAATCCCATACCACTCTATATTTTTAGGTGCAGGCAGAGGTGAACGCTAGAGCTTACAGGTTGACGTTGCAGCTATCCGGACGTGGAGCTTTCATCCGGACTTGGTAGGCCCTCATGCTTTCGAGGATGTCTACTTTTATTATCTAGCTTAGATGTAGGCTTTAGCTAGTGGAGCATGTTCCACTAGTGTTCCTTTCCACTTTCATTTCAGACTTTGTATTGGTGCCGTTTTGGCAAAAATACGTTTAATGCAATTATGAACTATTTCTTTCATTTGATTATCTCTATATTAGATGGTTGATTTGATAACGCCTATGATGTTAAGTTTAAAATGTTTAGCATGAAGTAATAAAACAAAAAGTTCAAATTTTCCACTAAAATTAACCTAGATGAAGTAAGAATGACGTATGTAGGATTGTCTGCGACCTCTGAGAGGTCAACGATGCCGGTCTCGTCTGGGGTCTAGATTCCGATCGTGACAGCTCACATGGTCTAATGTTGGTTATGCAAATTTTTCCCTCAAGTAAAATGAAATACAAGTAAATGGACATTGACTAGGGTTATTTAAGGAATCTACTTAGTATAGGTAGGGGTATGTGACTCTACCTAGACATTGCATAAGTTTACTCTAAGGGAAGTCCTAGGAGATTGTTCTCATGTAATATGAATATGAAATGTATAATGCTTATGATATATGATCTTGCTCTTATATGATATTTCCTATGTTGATGAATATGTAATGGTCTATATTACTATATGTGATGATGATTACTTATGATATAAGTTGTATGAAGCAAAGCATTACTTATGGTCTCCTATCTTGTTTACTTGTTTATGTGGGGTTATAGGGCTTCACGTGAGCATTGCACTTGTAGGCTTGGGATGGGATCATTGGTAAGTGTTGTATGTTATGTTGATATGAACTATTGAACATGAAATGTTAATATGACTTTATGATGATATGTCTTTGGTTATGACCATGATTTATGTTGTTGTGATCCTTATCTTTTATATGCTCTCTTGTATGTGCATTAAAGGTTTTCAAATGACTTTGCATGCTTTCTAAAGAAATGGTCCTTTTTCATGCATGTCCTTCAATGTTTATGTGCATATACCTATACTTAGCACATGTGGCGTACTAAACCCTATACTTTATATAAATAATACTGTGGTGTGCGGCCATTGAAGATTAAGAAGGTCGATTGAAGAAACTTGGAACTCTTTATCCAAGTGTTGGTAGGTCCTCATGTTCTCGGATGCTATATTTTCATTATTATAGCTATGAAGAATGCAATACTTTAAGATATACTTTTTTATTCCTTTTCATCATTTAGATTCTATTTTAGTAATGCCTATATGGCATATTGACATTTTATTGGTTAAGTCCAAGATTCGTACTCTTTAGATAGTTTTTTTTATGTGATACAGTTTTTAGACTATCATATATATGGTTATCATGTTTATAAAGAGAAGTCTAAGTACACTTAACATAGTATATGAAATAACTTTTATTTTTTCCGTATTTTCAACATATGATATGTTATAATGAATGCTAAGGGCTTGTCTGAGTCCTCTTCAAGGACAACGACGCCAGTTGCGACATGGGGTTCTCCCCAGTTGTGAAAATTTTCACCGTGCTTATCTCATGGCTCTAGTAGAATTAAGGGACCTTAAGTATTAAATCCATGAGCTTCATTATAAAGGTTTCATCCTTCTCATTGCTTCCATGTGGGTGCTCCTGTCTTGTTTCTTAATAAAACTAATGCTAGTAGGTAATGTGCATAGACTACCACCATTTGAATAGGGTCACCATGCGAAATAAATATCCATACTCTCATATAGATGATCTTTGTCACAAGTTGTTGGGTTCAAACGTTTTCTCTAAGATTGACCTATGTTCTGGTTACCATCAGCTTAAGAGTAGTTCTTACGGGTTTATTCAAAATGACATTCACGACCCCCTATGGGCACTATGAGTTCTAGTGAAGTTGTTTTGATTGACCAATACTCCTGCAACCTTCATGAGTTTGATAAATAATACGTTTAATTTTTTGTGGAATAATTTGTTATTATCTTTATTGATGTTATTTTGGTTTATTGAAAAAGTGAGGAAGAGCATGTCGACCATCTTCATATAGTTTTGGGTGTCCTTGTGAGAAAAATGTTATAGGTAAGATTTTCCAAGGGTGAATTCTAGTAAACTTCAGTTGCCTTTTTAGGGCATGTAGTTTCAACGGAAGGGGTTGAATCGGTTAAGAATTAGGTTCTTTCTAGCTTTGTGACTCAAGTTAGATGTTTTGTGGGGCTCATTAGCTACTATTGTTTGTCTGTGATAAATATTTCTTCTATTGCCACACATCTGACAAGGTTGATAAAAAAAGAGGTGCCTTTCTAATTAATTAAGAAATGTGAAGAGAGATTTCAAAACCTCAAAACTCTCTTGACCACAACACATATTCTTGCACTATTGGCTGAAGTTAAAGATTTCAATATACATTGTGACGCTTAACATTCGAGGTAGGGTGTTTTGTTAATGCAGGATAGGAATGTCATAGGTTATGCATCGCCACAGTTGAATGTGCAAGAGAGGAACTACCCCACGCATGACTTTGAGTTGGGTAGTGTCACATCTAGGGAGCACACCATAGACGTAATCGGTGTCGTAGTCCTCGAAGAGGACTTATACAAATCTTTAGCATACATCATGGCATATCATTGGTAGAGAAAATGCCGAAAAATTAAAACTTTAACATATACATAGTGATGTGTACTTAGACTTCTCGCTTATCGTATATGGAATTTACATAGACTCCTAGCTTATGAAGTTTACATAAACATCTCATTTAGCATAATCAAATCATATAAGAGTCTAATATCTTGTCTCACATATAAACCATCTAAAAGGAGTACACCATTTGGACATATTCATTACAAGCACAATAAACCATTATAGTCTTACATCAATATTCTCAAGAATAATGAAAGAAACAATTGTCTTTAGACATAACAATCCGAATAAGCAAGATACGTAGCTCCATCCTCGAACATTGGGGACTCACCAATTAACATGGTAAAGATGTCCAAGTCTTCTTGCAAATGACCTCTTAAAACCGCAATTGCCGGAACCTATATATTTGTAGAAAACATATGGAATATGGGTTAGTACATCCACTTGTACTATTTATAGAAACAATGCACATAAAACATTCGAAGACATGCATGAAAGGGCCATTTCTTTTGAAGACATGCTAAGTCATTTGGAATCCTTTATTTTCAGCCAATAGAGCATATAAATGTTAAGGATCACAACAACACAAGACATGTTCATACATAAGGACAACATCATCATAAAGTCATATCAACATATCATGTTCAAATGTTCATATTATCAACATACAAGAACCCTTACCAAAAACTACATCCCAAGCCTACGAATGCGCATGTGAAGCTTTATAACCACACATAATCAAGTAAACAAGTTAGAGATCATAAGTAATGCCTTCCTTCATATAACATAACATCATGTGTATTCATCACCACATATAGCAATTTAGACCAATGTCATGTTCATCAATGTAACCAACATCATATAAGAGTAACATCATAAAAGTCAACATTATACATTTCATGATACCATAATACATTAGAAGAACCTCCTTGGTCTCCTCTTAAGGACAACTTGTGCAATCTATAGGTAAATTCCCATACCCCTACCTATTCTATGTAGGACCACTTAAGTCACCCTAGTTAGTATCCATCTTTATATAATGTATTCATTTATCTTACTTTTTGGAATAATTGCCTTAACCGACATTAGACCATGTGAGCTAAACTTGGAATCCAGTGTCATGAAACCCTACACAGAATGAACGTGGTCTACTTGCCAAGGTAGACCAAAAATATGAACATATAATTCTAGGTGGATCCACTAGCTAGTATCCTTATGGGGAAAACATAGTTAAGGAACTAGGAGATATACTAGAAAGCCTGTTTATGCACATTGGATTGTAGTCTCAATCTCATGAGAATCATAGTGAATCTAAGCTAAAGTGAATCTTAATCATCAATCTTAATATAGGCCTTAGGAGTTCAACCCCTTGTATAAACATGATCATAACTCATTAGTTCAACCCCCAAAATGAGTTAGGGTGTCTAGAGCCTAACATAATCGTATTAATGTTATAAGGTCCTAAAATGACTTATAATATAGTTTAGAGGCAGTGTATAAATCTTGAGGTGATTTGGAAGTCAAACGTCAAGGGTCGACCAAAACGTTCGACGACTAGTCACCTATGTGCCTCATGTGTCTATGCATGTTTATATTAGTATGTCATGAGCTTATGAAGTCTTAAAATGGTTTATAATGATTTAAAATGATAGTATATGATTTTTTGGGATGTTTGGAGGTCAAATGTCCAAGAACGTCCAAGAGTTCGAAAGATAGCCTAGAGACATGCATGTGTACGTCTTGATGGGGCCATGCTTGTTTGGACGTGTTGCAGGTGTTTGTTTTGGGTGAAACTTATGTGGAATGTATAAAACTTTTTAAGGGTTGTAATTACGTGGGAAACGTCCAGGTACAACTTCAAAAGGTCCCCTCAAAAGGTCCCACAAGAAGGACCTAAGACTGGCCGAGACACTGCCTTGGTAGTGTCAATTGACGGACCAAACGATGGCCAGTTGGTCAAACAACGGACGGTAGGTGAGGTCTAGTAGATTGTTACTTAGCTTGGGCAGGTCTCAATCCAAACATTAGCCAAGTACCAATCGACGGAAGCCAATGCATGGCCCGTCGACTGACCTACGGGCAGTACATGGTTGTCGATGGTTGCTTGTGAACTGGTGCCTGCGTCTGTTTTCTTAAAGAGGTGAATGGTAAATTCACCCCACATCCTAAAAAGACTCTAATTGAGTTATTTAACTAATTTTGGGTGTATATAAGTCATCAACCACGTTAACCTCCCATTTCCAATCCCATACACACGTAAGAAACCTTTCCCTCCAAAAATCTTCTCCCTAGAAACCACCATTGTTGGTGAAGCTCAAGAACTGCTTGGATCTCAGATTTACATGGATGAATCATCAACTTTTATAGGTTTTCATGAACAAGAAGGTATGGTGATCTTTATCTCTAGTTATCTTTTCACCTAGAGAGTCAATCTCAAAGATTTCAAAGAGAAAAAATATCATTAAACATTTTCTTCTTAAATCTGTCATGGGTTCTTTCTTAAATTGATTTCAAAGGCATAATATGAATGTATTGATGATTATATACTGATTTGGAAGTGGTTTTCAATCCAATTGCATGATGAACGCATGCTCCTTGACCAAAACGATTTAGCCTTGCATTGGCAATGTGGTCACGGTTTGTTATTGATTGAATTGTGATTTTCATACGTTGGATTGTTTAATTACTGTTATTTAAATGAATTGGTTATGAAATGATGGTGAAGGATCCATGTGGATCCATGGACGAAGAATCGAACAAAACTAGCCTATGTTCTATGTGTTCACTGTAATGTGGGTCCTTAATTGTATTAAAGTGGATTTTGATCATGTTAAGTTGGTTATATCTACTGTTCTAGGTTAATAACATGTTTGAATTATGGATAATAATCTTGTATTATTGAAGTAAAGATGGCTTATGTGAATTGAACTAGGTCCTTCTAGTCTATGGGATAGTAACTTGTAATCTTGATGTTAGAATAGTCGTTATATGAATTGATCATGGTTAATTGTCCTTAGCTAATGCCTATAAGGTAATGTGAATATGAATTATATGTAATGGATGTAATGTGGATCAATTAATGATAGTTTTAATAGGATTAATATATGTAAACTTATCCTCCATGAATTCCTAAAATGAAGTATGTTTACAGTGATCTATACTTCATTGGCAATTGTAGTAGGATCTCGTTTAAGCTATGATTTCTTCAAGCTACTGACCTAGACTTATGCTATTAATGAAATATAATTGATGATCAATGCAAGTGAATTGTGTTAAACATCTATGCTCTTCTACTTTCTAGTATATATGTGATGTATTGTATTAGATTGTAATATGATCTTGTAGCGAATTGTACATGGTTTGTTTTATGATTATGATAATTTAGATACTACCCTATACTTGATTTATGGATGAAAGAGTAGTAAAGGTCAATGATGACCAAAGGCTAATGGGTTGGTAAGAATTGCTCTACTCTTCTACTTCTCTACTTCTCTATAGTAATGTTGATGAAGCCATAAATGGCATTGTGTGGTATGGTCCATTTATGGCGGAGGTGTTTACTTTATGTCATTATATATGTGTTGACCATGGCCTTGAGGGCAATTTGATGAATATATGAAGGAATGGTTATGCTGATCACTTTATGTGTAACTTGTGCCTAGTCTTCTATTTGAGTTGTGAATCTAGGTTATGTTACTATTGTTATGAGCATGTAAAGGGTTATGTAATATCATGTGTAGGTGATGCCATGTTTTAGGTTCTAATGGTTGATGAACCCTACCCATGTACCCCTATGTGAATGTGTGAATAGCTAATGTTAGGAGTCTTAAGGTGTTCTATGAAGTTAACTTGCCTCCTATGCTATTATGTGTTGTGTGGTCTATGCTTGAAAGGGTAATGTGGTTTAAGAGGTTGGCTGCCTCAATATTTTGTTGATAGCCATTATGTTATCATGTTGACCAATGCACACACAGTCACACTTCATGCATTCTTGAAAGTTGTAAAGGTTGATAGTGTCTAAATGTAAGGTAGTTCTCATATTAACTAGTGTCTACTACTATGCATGTTAAGATGACATTTATGAAAGTATGATATGTGTTTCCTTAACGAGGATGACTTGATAGGTGTACTAGTATGGGCTAGGGTATGGGACTTTGCCTATACATTGCACATGTGTACCTTGATAGGATAGTTCTAGCTTTGGTTTCTTTATGTATGAATATGATGTATGAACATGTGTGATATCTATGTGTTATGTGAAAGGTTTGCTCACATGTCCATGTGAAAGGATTTCTCACATGATTTAGGTTGATGAATTCTCATCTATGACCTATGAGCTAAGCATATGAGGGGATGACTTCTCCTAAGCCTATGTTATATAAATAAAAGATAATAAAGGCTTTTTCAATAAAGGGAACTTAGCTTAGCACCGAATGAACTTGTATATGAGTGTGTGTCCCTTTCCAATGTGGAAAGGTAGGTCTACCATAAATCTCATGAGGTGGAAAGACTCATAGCCCAAGGGCATAGAGGGATGTTTCCAAGATATCCTCCAAGTTCCATAACTATGTTGCCACCATAGGATACTAGCTAGTGGATCTACCTAGAAAGTTATGTCACGTTTGGTTCTACTTTGGCCGGTAGACCACCTTCTTTCGGTGTGGGGTTTTATGACACCGGATTCCATGTTTAGTATCACATGGTCTATGTCGGTTAAGGCTATAGTTTCCCTAAAGTAAAATGGACAATGGAAGTAAATGACTAGGACCCTAACTAGAATGACTTAAGGGATGTTACTTAGGATAGGTGGAAGTAATGAACCCATCTATACATTGCACTAGTATCTCCTTAGGAAGTTCTAGGAATGTGTTCTAATGCATGTGTATATGATTCTTTATGTATGACTTTGTAGTATTGATCTACTTGTTATGAAGATGTGCATGGTATGAGTCTATATACATGATGTTGATATTATTGACTTTATGATGAAGGTCTTGTATTGACATGAATGAGGTTATATTTACTGACTTGTGCATATGAATGGAATGTTAAGGTTTGTGGTCTCATGAGGGGTTTGCCAATATGTATGGGGTTATGGGGCTTCATATGTTAATTGAACTAGTAGACTAAGATTGGGGTCATGAACAAGAATTAATAATGATGTATATGCAAAGAAGTAAATGTATGTGTGACTTGATGTAGCTTACTGTAATGTCCTAAGGTTTTGCTTTAAATATGTCTTTGATGTACAATGCTTATATGAGGATATGTGTTGGGTTATGTAGGGTGTATGTATGCTTTCTTCATGATCTTAAGGTGATACATTGCACCAAGTATCACTAGAGGGTTACTTGGGAAGTTAATGAATAAAAGGAAATAATGCTCACTGTTAAGGGAAAAAGAGCTCACTGTAATGTGACTTAAAAATGTAATAAATCCTATATGTGATCCTGTGAAATGTTTTGCCTTTGAATATGTTTATATGATGTATGTGAATGATATAAATGTTATTTGCTAAAGGTTTTATGAAGATTTACTCAAAAAGCATGAAGTATGATTTTCAAGAAAATGTCCCTTTTAAATGCATGTTTTTGCATGGTTGTCATACTTAGTACATTTTTGTGCTAATCCCATTCTTCTCTACTTTTTACACAAAGTGTAGATTATGGATGCTTAAAGGATGTCTTGAATGGTCAAGAGCTTGCTAGATGATTCCCATGTTCAATGGAAGGAATCCTTAAGTTCAAGGATCTCCTACTTATGTCTTTACTGTGAAGTCTTTAAATAATTTATAGTTATATAATGTGTCTTATGGGCCGTGTTCCTAATGTACTCTAATGTTGTTGAGTCTAAGGTGGCAAAGAGACTTAAGGTCTATACATGTATTATGACTTATGTTTTATCTATATATGAGATGAAGTTTTAGCATATGATGTGCTATGAAAAGTTTTAAATTTTCTGCTAAATTTACTATGTCATTGCGATGAATGATAACCATGGTCTTGTATAAGACCTCCGAGAGGTAAAGTACGCCATGTTACTTCTAGGGGGTGCTCCCCGGATGTGACAATTAGGCATAGAATGAGAACATCCATTCATCACAAACCATCATTAGTGAGATCAACACATTATAGTCATATCATATAAGGAACACAAGTGAATCATCGTACCATTAACATGATCTTACATTCAACATAGTCATAGAATGTCATCATAATCATCATAATCATAGACTTCTTATTCTATTGTCATAATCATACTTTAATTGCATATAATCAATCATCAAGAATAATCTGTCATAATTAAAGTAGAGGACTTAAAGTCAGAAGAAGTCTTACCAATAGATTCCAAAACCTTCTTCAAGATCATACCCTCAATTCATCACAATTATCCATATAATCCACTGATCATCATCATAATATATTGAATTTAACAATAACATAACCAATTGTAACAACCCTAATCATCTACAAGTCAAATTCATACCTAGGGTTAGGGAAAAGGGCACAATCAATGATCTTTCATGGAAACTAGGTCAAAGACTAAGAACTACAACAATTAACCATTAATAAATCATAATATATCAATAATAATCAATACAACATCATAAGAAATCAATTTGAAAGACTATTTACGAAATTGGAACAAAACCCATCTTTTCAAGAACATAGAAACAAATCTTTGAGGAGCCTCATTGGGAAAGGATTTCCAAGAGGGAATATACCTTATGATTTCCTTGATATTTGATGCAGAAAACATGAAGTCTTGAAGACCTAGTTAATCTTTAACCTTTGTCTTCAATTGTTGGTCTTTGGGATAGAGAAAGTAGAGAGAAGTTGGAGAGAATTGGGTTTTGGAATTATGGGGTGTTATGTTGGATTTAGACTTAGGGTAGCTTATTTAGTCATTTAAATATTTTAATTAACCAAATCTTAACCCTTAATTAATTAATTAACTAACTAGCTAACCAACCCACTTAACTCTATAACATGGCATTGAACTTGACCCCAACCAACAAAACCCCGCCTACGCCCTATCGACTGGACCATAGACCGTCATGCTGGTCCATGGTTTTAGTCATAGAGCGTGGATTTAGGCCCATTTTTAAATAAAATAAGTCTTGGACAATGACCACCATCGACGGGCCGTTAAATCATCTGCGGCTCATCAATTGGCTCATCTATTGGCTACTTGTAATTTGACAATTTTGCGTCTAAATGTAGGGTCCTCTCCAAGGACCCTTAGGGTGGTCCGTGGGTATTCGTACCCTGACGTTTCTACCCTAAACACATTTTACTACATTTTAACATGTTTTTACAAAATTTTAGTAAATTCCAACTCTTAAAACCCCTTGAAACATGCCTAGGCACACGAGCATCAATTTCACTAGTCTTTGGACGTCATGGACATTTCTTGATGTTTTGACTCTAACACTTCCTAATCAGTTTAAATACATCCAAATAGGCTTAGAAAAAGTTTTTAGAGTCTTGATTAATCATATTAGGCCCTAGACTAAGTCATGGACTTTCAGAGTGTTACATTATCACCCCCTTAGGAACATTCGTTTACGAATGACACTTAAATCTATTTGAAGGGAAAGGACAGACTAAATACTAGAAACCCAACCAACAACTACACAAAATCATAATGAACCATAATATATTGGAGTAATTCACAACTCCATTCAACACATAAACATGGCATTATGCATAGCATCTTAATTCACCTCAACATAAAAGAGCTCAACATTTCATGACAAATAAAGAGGAAGTACCTTGTCAATATCAACATGAGCTCAAATAAACATCAAAGAATTACCATGGAATTCTTCTTCTCAAGATAATAACAGGAAACAAAAATCCCAAGAATACAAAACATGCATTTCATATAAGTGCAAGTTAACACAAAAAGCCTATTTCATAAAAACTCATTTTTTGGCATAAACCCTTACCAAAACATTCACATATTTAGAAAAACAAGTCAAATTCAAAGTATTCATCATTTTTATTTAAAGAGGAACTACTAACCTCAAAGAGGAAATATATGAGGATAGCGGGACATCATGTCGACCTTGGCCTTCCATATTGCACCCTTATATAGATGGTTTCTACATAGAACCCTTACGGAGGCAACCTCTTTGTTCCTCAACTTTTTGACTTGACGAACTAGGATGTCAACCGGAACCTCTTCATAAGAAAGGTTCTCTTTCACCCCTAATCCTTCAATATGGAGAATAGACAACCGGTCGCCTATATATTTCTTGAGCATAGAAACATGAAATACCTGATGAACAAAAGATAGTTCCCTAGGTAGTTTCAACTCATAGGAAACTTTTCCGACCCGTTGCATTACCTCATAAGGACAAACATAGGGACTTAGTTTCCCCTTTTTACCGAATCTCATCACCCCTTTCATAGGTGAAATCTTCAAGTAGACTTGATCACCTATTTCAAACTCAATGTCTTTTATTCTATTGTCGGAATAAGATTTTTTTCAACAATAGGTTGTTTTCAACCTATCTCTTATCACCCAAACTTTCTCTATAGACTCGTAGATATTCTCGGGAACAAGGAGTGAAGCCTCACCAACCTCAAACTACCCAACAAGAGATCTACATCTTCTACAATAGATTGCCTCAAAATGTGCCATAGAAATACTCAAATGGTAGCTATTATTATAAGAGATGTCAATCAACGGTAGGTGATCGTCCCAATTTCCTTTAAAGTCAATAACACAAGCTCTGAACATATCTATTAGGGTTTGCATAGTACGCTCTGATTGACAATACATTTGGGGATGAAAAGCGGTGCTCAGCTTCATTTGAGTACCTAAACAATTTTGAAAAGACCTTGAAAAATGAGAAGTGAATTGGGCACCTCTATCCAAAATGATGGACAAAGGGATCCCATGAAGACTCACAATCTCATCAATGTATATTCTAGCATATTCTTCCATTGAATAAGTAGACTTAACAAGGATAAAATGTTCTGATTGCGTCAACATATCCATGATAACCCATATTGAGTTATTTTGCCTCCGGGTCCAAGGCAACCCAACAACGAAGTCCATATTAATTTCTTCCCAGTTCAAAGTAGGAAAATCCATTATTTGGGTCAAACCACCCATCTTTGGATGATCGGCATTAACTTGTTTGCAATTTGGAGACCTAGCCACAATTTCCGCTATGTCCCTTTTTAAACCATCCAACTAATAGACCTCCCGAAGGTCATGGTACATCTTGGTGGCACCCGAATAAATAGAATAACTTGAACCATGGGTTTCTTATAGAATTCAATTTATACAGTCATCAACATTGGGCACACACAACCTTCCTTGGTACCTTAGAACACCATCCCCCTTTGGGAGAATGACTCACTGAATTTACCAAGTACCGATATTTTCAACTCCATCAATAGAGGATCAAGTTGTTGCTTAGACTTCACTCACCCACTAAAAATGACTTGGGGTTATGATGAACCATAAAACTACTATTTTGGAGAATCTTCTAACCGAACACCCAATCGGGCCAACCTATGAAAATCTTTCACAGGTCTTTGTTACCTTCCTCAAAATGAGACACACTACCCATAGTCATACGACTTAAAGCATCCTCAACCACATTGGCCTTCCCGGGGTGGTGAAGGACACTCATGTCGTAATCCTTCAAAAGTCCCAACCACCTTCTTTGTAGGATATTCAACTCATTTTGAGTAAACACATATTGAAGACTCTCTTGGTTTGTAAATACATCAACATGAACACATTATAGGTAATGTCTACATATTTTCAAAGCAAATACTACGACTGCCAATTCAAGGTCATGAGTTGGATAATTCTTCTCATGCACCTTGAGTTTTCAATAAGCATAGACTATCACATTGCCATGTTACATAAGGACACATCCCAAACCTACTCGGGAAGCATAACAATACACCACAAAACCTTCACTACCCTCTGGTAAGGTCAACATCAGAACGGAGGTAAGTCTATCTTTCAACTCCTTGAAGCCTTTTTCACAAGCCTCCAACCACTCAAACTTCACCTTTTTCTGGGTCAATGTTGTCAAAGGACAATAAATGGATGCGAATCCATCAACAAACCTTCTATATTACCCGGATACACCCAAGAAACATCTTATGTCTATGTGGGTTAGACATCTAGGACAATTCTTTACCGTTTCCGTCTTTTTCGAATCAACCTCTATACCCTCACTTGAGATAATATGGCCAAGAAAAGCACCCGATCTCAACAAAAATTCAAACTTACTAAATTTGGCATCGAGTTGATATTCTTTGAGGAGATGCAATACAACCATCAAATGGTCCATATGCTCATACTCACTCTTAGAAGATACCAAGATATCATCAATGAACAGAATTACGAAAATATCAACATAATTTCGGAACATCTTATTCATAAGGTCGATAAAATGTGTTGGGGCATTAGACAACCTAAAAGACAAAACTACGAACTCATGGTGACCATACCTAGTTCGGAAAACTATTATGGAAATATCTTCACCTCTCACTCTAAGTTTGTGATATCCCCACCTTCAATCAATTTTTGAGAAGTAACTCTCACCTTAGAGTTGATCAAACAAATCATCAATCCTATAGAGAGGATACTTATTCTTTATTGTTGCCTTGTTCAATTGACGGTAGTCAATGCACATCCTAAGAGACCCATCTTTCTTTTTCACAAATAATACTAGATCTCCCCATGGAGATATGCTTGGTTGCATAAAACCCTTGTCAAGCAAATCTTTGAGTTGAGCCTTCAACTCTTTCAATTCGTCCAGAACCATCTAATAAGGAGAAATTGAATTAGGATTCATATCTAGAAATAAGTCAATATTGAAGTCAATTTCCTTTTTGGGAGGAATTCATGGCAGGTTATTAGGAATGACCTTCGTAAATTCCCTCACTTCGAAGACCGACACAATAGGAGGAATCTCGGATTCTAGATCTTTGATCCTCACCACATGTTATAGAAACCCATTAGCAATCATCCTACAAGCTTTCAGGCGCGAAATAATTCAACCTCTAGGGATAGAAATCCCCACCTTCAACTCTAAAATGGGGTCATTTTGAAATGAAACTTTACTACCCTTGTTCTACAATCTATATAGGCAAAACAAGCATGGAACCAATCCATTCCCAAAATGACATCAAAACCAAACATGTCAAGTTCTATTAAATAAACAAGAGTAACTCTATTGGACAATATTATAGGACATTTCTTATATTTCTTTTTTGCAACTACAAAATCATCCACAAGGGTAGACACGAAAGGTTCATTTAGGACATTGGGAAATATATCAAACTTCTTAGATACCTGAGGAATAACAATGATAGAGTATCACACCGATCAAGTAAGCATATACATTAAGGTAGAAGACGTGTAACATACCGGTCACCACATCCGGATAACGTTGTTGTTCACCCCACCCTTGAGTGCATAAAAGCGGTTCCTTTTTGGAACTTTGGAGCTAGAACCGCGTGATTGAGCTTGTCTACTCCCCTTCTCTTGACCCCTTACATTAAGAGAATCTCTAAGTTTATGGCCACTCTTGCCACAACCAAATCAATTATCCGATCCCACTAGACATTCACCCCTAGGTTTCTTACCACACTTACCACAAATTGGTTTCTCACTTGGTGAATTGATACTTCTTTCCTTTTGAGACCTAGGGTTAAACACCCTGTCATTGAGAGACTTGGGGAAATTCGAAGGAACTTTGTTGGAAAACCTCTTTTTCAATCTACGCTTGTCTTGAATGTCAAGCCTACCCTTAGAAGAACCACCTTCAACATATCTTGCTTTCTTAGCATCCCTATTCTTCTTCCTTAGACGACTGTCCTCGACTTGTTGAGCATGAACCATCAACCTAGAAAGTTCCATGTTGTCATCAAGTATTCCCTCACTACATTCTTTCTCAATCTCTTTTGTCTCGCCCGTCACATAACAGCTAATTTCATCCCTAGCATTCGAAACCAATGAGGAAGCATACTTGGATAGCTTGATGATCTTCAAGGAGTATTCCTTACAATCATACCTCCTTGACGAAGGTTGAAGGAATCCTCTACCATAGCCTCCTTTTGATCCATTTTGAATAACCTATCAATAAAGGCCCTCCTTAAAATCTCTCAAATCACGGGTCCACCTCTTAAAGCCCAATTGTCCTTCCATTGCGTGAACCAAGTTTTATCTACATCTTTGAGTTGATAGGAGGCTAGCTTGGCCTTCTCACTAGAGCTTACCCCAATAGCAAAAATAATCTTATAGACCTCATCAAGAAAGTCTTGGGGGTCTTCATAAATGCTACACCCAAAGAACATAGGAGAATCAATCCTAGTGAAGTCTCTCAAATCAGAAGGCATGGTACTAGCATTTGGGTTCTCTCGGGGTCCAACATCCCTATTTGTTTGAGCTTTCATGGCTTTCACTTTCAGTATTTAAAGATTTTTCTTGAGTAGAATAGCTTAAGCAAAACATAGGAAAGTGTACCTTATCCCTCCAACCGTCATAGCCGGAGGAATGACCATAGATTTTTCACCCAAAGGAAGGTGCTCTTGAGAATGAGCTTGGTTTCCTTATGGAGTAGCATGGTTTCCTTGTGGAGGAGTTCCTGCATTAGCAATGTCTTCCTCAACTCATCTCGCGGCTGCCCTTCTAATAGTCATAGCGCATAACAACAATAAAAGGGTTAGATGAAAAGAACACATAGAGGCACGACATATAAATACTAAGGAAATGATAATTTCATAAGCATCATATAGTCTCTTATTCATAAGTGTGAAACGATTCACAATTATTAATAAAACCCTACATAGAGGTGATTAGTGATACATCAATCCTAAGGTTACTCAACCTCATGCTTTGATACCAAGTTTGTCACATCCGATAAGCACCCACTTTACGTAACCGGCGTCGGCGTCCTTAAAGAGGACTTAGATAAGCCCTTAGCATACATCATGGCATATCATTAGTAGAGAAAATGCCGAAAATTTAAAACTTTGACATATACATAGTGAATTGTACTTAGACTTATCGCTTATCGGATATGAAGTTTACATAGACTCCTTGCTTATGAAGTTTACATAGACTTCTAATTTAGCATGGAAAATGATATAAGATTCTAATATCTTGTCTCAAATATAAACCACCTAAAACGAGTACAACAGTTGGACATAGGCATTACAAGCACACTATTTCATTATAAACTTACATCAATAGTCTCAAGAATAAGGAAAGAAACAATTGTATTTAGACATAACAATCCTAATATGCTAGATAGGTGGATCTATCCTCTAACATTGAGGACTCCCAAATAAACTTGGGAAAGATGTCCACGTCTTCTTGCAAATGGCATCTTATAAGTTTAATGGTCGTAACAAACATATTTGTTTTAAACATAAGAAATATGAGTTAGTACATCCACTTTTAATAAGTATGGAAACAATGCACATAAAACATTTTATGACATGCATGAAAGGGACCAATTCATCAAAAAAACATGCTAAGTTATTTGGAAAGCCTTCATACACATACAATAGAGCATATAAAAGCTAAGGATCACAACAACACAATATATGTTCATAGATAAGGACATCATCATTATAAAGTCATATCAACATATCATGTTCTATATTTCATATCATCGACATAAAAGAACCCTTACAAACAACCCCTTCCCAAGACTACAAGTGCAATGCTCATGTGAAGCCCCATAACCCCACATTATCAAGTAAACAAGATAAGAGATCATACGTAATGCCATGATTCATATAAGATAACATCATGTGTAGTCATAAACACGTATTGCAATTTAGACAAATATCATGTTCGTCAATTTAACCAATATCATATAAGAGTAACATCACATAAGTCAATATTATACATTTCATGATATCATAATACATAAGAACCCTCCTAGGACTCCTCTTAAGGCCAACTTGTGCAATTTCAAGGTAGAGTCCCATACCCCTACCTATACAAAGTAGGACCCCTTAAGTCACCCTAGTTAGTGTCTATCTTTATTACATGTCTTCATCGATTTACTTTCGGGAATAATCGCCTTAACCCACATTAGACCATGTGATCTAAACATGAAATATGGTGTCATGAAACCCTACACCGAAAAAAGGTTGTCTACTTGCCAAGGTAGAACCAAATCATGAACATAGCATTCTTGGTGGATCCACTAGCTAGTGGTCCTATGAGGGCAACATAGTTAAGTAACTAAGATATATATTGGAAATACTCTTCATGCACATTTAATTGGATCACATTTTTCATAAAACATAACATATTTTATCGTGTCTCAGGTTCTGACACATATATTGGATAATGTTTCAGGTTACAACACACTTTACAACTTGGGTATAGGTTAAATTAGAGGACCACTATGTTTATATATGCATATGTAATTGTCGTGATATTGGAACTGTATGTTTCTCTTGAAAGGATAATTGATCTGTGTATTTTGGTCATGTGTGTGTACTTTATTGTGATTGCTTCCCTATGTTTCACTTATTGTAGTAGTTGTGTGATACTACAAGTACAATATGGGTGTGTACTAATACTAAACTTGCTCGTTTATTATCGAGTGTAGGGCATCTTTAGGAGGTTACATATCGACCTCAACTAAGATATTACCAATCGAGATTGGATTCAAGGGTAATACAGTTCTTCCAGGCTTCCACAGAGCCTCTATCGTTTAGTCTATTATTTTTTGACTGAGACTATATAGCTAGATTTATTCATTGATAGTTTTCGGGGTTGCACCTCTTTTATGGTACGTTGTTGACAGAATTTTGGTACATTAACTTTCAGGTTCTAGAGATTAACTTCCTTATTATTTATGTTATGTTATATATTTAAGTTTTCAGAGTTTATGGGAACTCTATGTTATTTTATCATTTAAACTTGCTTTACAATCTGTAAATGCTTAATTTTTTTAATTGCATAGTTGTGTTGTATTGATTGTTCCTCATTTGAAGGGTTAGTGTGGGTTCCAATCACGTTGGTCTGGGTTGTGACTATTTTTGTATGAGATCCCTAGGTTCGTTGATCTCAATATACTAAAACGAGTCTTGTGGAATAGTATGAGACGTTTATACTTTTCGTCGAGAAGCGATAGGACTTTAAGAAATCTCTGTATTTTCCTTTGTCTCATTTGTTTCTATGACTTAATTCCATTGGTATCAGGTGAACCAAATTGGTATCTAATCATTTTCACTCTTTTGTTTGTAGATAGTTTAACAGTAGATTTAATGATGTCAGGCCTATTACTCCCGTCTATGACTCAGTAGAGCAGACCGTAGGAAATGGTTGTGGTTGTGGAATGGGAAGAGTAAAATGAATGTGTAGACGTCAAGGAAAGTTAGAACCCCCAAGAATGGAGCCCAAATTCAGAACATAGAATTTTTTGATAAAAGAGGTCCCTTCCTAACCTTCAAAAAGGGATACAAATGAATGTGTAAATAAAAAATGATGACGATTTTAGACCAGAAGAAGACACATAGGCTGAGACTATATGTATTTCTTCCTTAGTCCCGGTGTTATCTAAAGAGATAATGTCTTTTTTGATGGGGATGGTCGATCATGGAATCCTTCCAATAGTGCAAGCTTCTCAACCTCCGATCAAACACCTCGTTACTGATTCTATTCCCTGTATAGACGGAATATTAGGCTCTAAATGCCTTGTTTCATCCATTGTTATGTCCTGTGATGAAGTTGAAGTCGCTTCTGTTACTTGATTTTGAGAGTGAGGACTCCTATGAGTTTATTAAAGAGTTTTATGAGAGAATTTATAAATTGGGTATTGAACATCATCATGGGGTAAAGTTCATGACCTTCCAGCTTCAATTTGAGGATATGTAGTTGTGGAGAGCCTATGTGGAATGTAGATCGTTAGTTTTGGCCCCATTCACTTAGACGCAACTGGATGCACTATTTCTTGAAAAGTATATGCCCCGGACATTGAGGTATTGCAATAGGGATGATTTCATGGCTATGGTGCAGGGTGGTACGTATGTATCTGCTTATGAGGCTAAGTATGCTACATAACTTGTGACTACTAATGTAACACCTCTAAAATGGCTTAGGTGAAACTAGATCCTAACGCTTGTGTATTGATGTTTCAAGTCTTAAAATGGTTTATAATGAGGTTTATTGGAAGTGTGTAAAGTCTCGTGAAGTTTAGAGGTCAAACATCCAAGAACGTCCATGACTTTTGAAAGGTTTGACTTGAAACGTCCTTGTGTGTCTTAGAATATTTTGTTAAGTTTTATGTGTACGTATTGGATGAAATTAACGTGAGAGGTCCTTAATATGTATACTAACATATTCGAGTTGGAAAAATACTTGCAAAACTCTGCAAGGACCAAACAAGGGGTCCTTAAGGAGGACCCATCTTGGATGCCAAAACTACCTAAGGCAGTCCCATCTACGGAGGGCAATCGAGGTCCAATAGGCTAGTCGATGCCCTGTACGTGGGGGCGTCAATGGAGATATAGCCTAGGGAGCGTAATATCCAATTTTGCAGGCTCTATCCCAAACGACAGTTACCAGCATGGGTCGTCGATGGGACGACGCCCCATAGGTGCTGGCCGTCGTTGGTGACCTGCAATTCTCTGTAATATCTAGACCAAGTGGAGGGTGGTTTGGGGTTTTAACCTATACTTCCTAAAATTAGTTGGAACGTTTCCTAAGGTTATTTTGGGTATTATAAATAGTTTTATAAGTCTAAAAGATTTAGCTAAATTCACTTCTCAAATTCAAAACCCAAAACCTCTAAGGAACTCTCTAGAACTCCATTGGAGACAAAACTAAAGATAGAGTTTGGATTGAAGATTCTTCGGTGATTTTTCCATCAAATATTCATCAAATTCGTGTTCTAGAATCAATTGAGGTATGCTCTTCATCCTTGAATATCTTTTCTTCAAGGAGCTAAACTGCAAAGTGATTTCAAAGTCTTTCAAAAGATGAAATTGTCCTATTTTAATATCTAGCCATGGGTTCTTGCATAAAAAGTTTTGAATCATTGTATATTGACTGAATGGATAATAATTTTTTGATTTTAACCTGAAAAAACTCTGTGAACCCTTGCAATTCATGAAACCCTAGTTTTAACTACATTGTGAGTGATTTGATTATGTTATTATGCCATTGGATTCATTTGTAGTTTGATTAGGGCTATTGAATTATGAACGAATCATCCTAGAATTGTAAGTAGGCTGCCCTAAATTGAAGAATTCATGTTGTATTATATTTGATTCATTGTGTATTGTAATTGGGGGATTGAATTCGTAAGAGCATTTGCATATTGTGTTGGTTTAATTGGCTATGAATTGAAGTAGACCTAACTCTCTCTATATTGTGCTGTATAGGTCTTAGATTATTTTGAAGTTTGATCTAGTCCACTAATGGCGGTGGTGCTTATGTGCTATTCTCGTGAATAATGCAGCCTCATCGGCATTACTTTATGATTTGTGAAACAATGAGGCCTCATCGGCGTTACTATATGAACTATGTCATTAGCACGTACTACTTGGCTATGTGATCATTGTGAAGTCTTGATGACTTATGTGTATATGTGGAGTCTAAGCAAAATTCTCTTGGTTGATAACATGTGTCTCTAGTAGGCAATAGTGAAATTGTTATGTGAATTACCTTATATTAAAGTATGATGTTTCTTGTTGGATTATATGAGAATTGTGATGGTTTATATTAATAATTCTATAGTAGTGAATTGGTTTTCCTATAGTTGACCTAGTTGTCCCTACTTGCTTCTTAAGTGATATGATATATGTCATAAAGTGAAGTATTGGTGTGTCTTGTTTTGGTAAACTTGTATCCCCTACTTCTGTTACACCCTCAAAATGAGCTAGGTTGAGCTAGATCCTAAAACTTTTTCATGATATTTTAAAGTCATAAAGGTTTAATAATAGTGTTCTTAGGCATTTTATAAAGTTTGGAAGTATTTGGAGGTCAAACGTCCAAGACGTCGGAAACTAGTCTAAGTTGAACTAGTGTGTCGTAGTGTTTAGTAGTGATGTTTTGGGGGATGGTTTGAAGGTGAAATTAAGTACCGAGAGTTCCTATGCATAGCCTGACATACAAAGGTTCAAAACGTCCGAGAAAGATGCCCTAGAGACCATCAAAAGGGCCCACGAGGAGGACCCAAACATGGGCTAGCGAAGCTGCCAAACAACAAAGATTTGGCATGCTGCTGCACGACACGCAACTGACACGCAGTAGGCAAAATCTTTGCCTTGCAACGCGGGGCTGTCACGAACCATTTTGTCCAAGAATTTTTGAAAAATAAGATTTGAAAGTATCTCCGCGACGCTCAGTAAAGTCCCAGATTTTGTTGCGTTATTTTTAAGCCAAATTTGAGTTGGTTAATTTGTCCAATAAATGTAGGGGTCTTTTGGGTAATTTAGGAGTATATTATGGACGGTTATAGGACATATTTAAACCCCTAACCTCACCAATTAAATCTAAAACCCTCACACAAAAACAAAACATCTCCATTCACTCTCTCTAAAACTCCATTGTTGAAGCTTTAAAGTCCAAGGAAGAAGATATGTTTCTCAAGTTTTTATTCATAAATCTTGTGGAATTTTCATCACAATTAAGATATGGTTATTCATCCTTTAAATCTCTTTCTTCAAAGAGTTAATTCCAATGATTTTCAAAGATAATCAAAAACCTGAATTGTCGAATTTTATTATCTAGCCATGAGTTCTTGCATTAAAGGTTTTGCAACATTGTATTATGATTGAATTGATGTTATATAGATGATTTTAACCTTAATTCTTTATGAACCCATGCAAAGCATAATGCTATATTTTTAGATGTGATGATCATGTCTCAATGCTTATGAATTATAGTGTAGTTTTCTATGGGCTATTGAATGATGTAAGAACTGTATTGGATTTATATATAGGTTGTCTTATATTGATAAATATATATTGAATTAACTTACGTTCATTAAGTATTGTGACTTTTGTATTGAATTGATGTTCACGGCAATGGGTAAGCGCCCATTTGTATTGTATTGAACTTCTTAGCTATGGATTGAAGTGGTGAGAATGGAGTGGTGGTACGCTGACCTAATTCTATTTATTTTATGTTAATTAGACTTCAATTATGTTGTGGTTGGTATGGTTCACCTATGGTGGCGGTGTTATGTGCTTTACTTGCAATTAATGTGGCCTCGTCGGCGTTACTTTATGTATTATGATGATCATGGCCTTCTCGGAAATTAGTTGATATATTATGATGATGTGTATAGTTTATTATGTGAAGTATGATCATATCTACCTACATGATGGTAATGTGAAAGTTTCAAGCTATTTGGTGATCATGTTAGACTATTACTATGTGTTCATATGTGTAGTATTTGAATTGATGCATGATTGTTCCTACTTGACAATATGAGTCTACAATGGTTATATTGATGATCTTATAGTAATGTATAGGATGACATGAAGATGATAAGGGTCATTCCTAAGTGTTTCAAAGAATGATATGCTATATGTGCTAAAGTGAATTAATGATGTGTGTGTTGTTTTGGTAGACTTGTGTCTCTTACTTGATACATGTATATGATGAATATGAACATCTTAACTTAGTAGGCTTAGAAACCTTTGTACTGTATGTGTATGGATTAATGTTGAATGAAAGTCTAGGATCGGTAGACCTAAGAAGGTGCCCTTCTAAGCATGACTAATATGTGGAACCTTCTATATAGAGAAAAGGTTAAGAATGAGCTATCCTTATAGACCATTGAGTGGCAGCCCTAGTAGACCCATCTTTGGTAGGTGCATTATAACTAGGTAATGACTAAGAGATGGTACCTTTTCATATGCTCCTTTTTATTGAACTTACTCAATGATAACAAATGCTAGCACCGAGTGAATATGTTATGGTTTGTAGCTCTACTTAAGAGGGAGACTAGAGTAGAATGTATCACTACTTGAGAATGAGACTAGAATGCATAAAAGACCTTGATATTCCTTAACCATGTGCCTACATGGGATGTGTCCTAGTTCTACCCTTGGCAAGTAGAACACCCTATATCGGAGTAGGTTTATGACTCCGGATTCCATGCCTAGCTAGTATGGTCTATGTCGCTTATTGCCAATTCTCATCATGTGGGATACATGCTAGTGTTGGATAAGTACTAGGAAGTTTAGGTAGTGGAATGGGATGCTATCTATACATTGCACCACTAGACTTTGAAGATGTTAGTATGTGGGTTCCTAGGTCTTTCCAAGACCATTATGTGAAGTCTATAATGAATGAAATGTCTTCTAATTGACTTAATGAACGATCATGACTTTAGATAATGTATGTTGAATAAAATGTGTTGTATCTAGAGTAGCATTGAGGGTTGCTTAGGTAATCTTGAAGAGGGTGTATGGGCGTTTAACAACCCTAAAAAAATGAATAAGATAATTACTTAAGGTGTGAAGAATGCTTGCGATTGGACCAAGGTCCACACAGATTGATACGCGTAGAACCAGACCTCAGAACCCCTACTACGACCAAGCCAACTAACTTGGGGAGTTAATTGAGCTTGTAAAGGTTGGAACCAACCATGTGAGGCTCACGAAAATGAAGATTTAATCGAAAGAGTCTTTACCAAACTTAAAAGAAGAAATTTTAAGTTTTGAGGGTCCAGGGTTAAAATGGTCTTTTCCAGTCCAAGGGTACTATTGTAATTATCCTGAGGAATTTTAATTAATTAATTAATTTAAATTAATAGAGTAATTCAGGTTGGTCGACCCGAAGTGACCCATTTCGCAAAAAGGGTGTCACTCGGGTTCGAGCCCCACTTGAAGCAAAGAATTGATGATTTAATCATCAATTATAATCTGATTTTTTGTAAGGGCTTAATGGTCATTTCACCTAAGCTAAATAAATCAGATTATTATTAATTAAATTAAACGTTACTTTGACTAAATTCAAACCTACACTCCTTATCGTAATAACTCTCTTTCACGTCTCTCAACTCTCTTTCACGTCTCTCAACTCTCATTCTCTCAGGCTCTGCCTAACAAAAAAACTCAAGAACTGTTTAACAACAATTGTTCTTCACACTTGAAGAACACACAAAAATTTTTAAGAAAAGCAAAGTAATCAAAAACGTCAAGGCAAAGAGAGGTTGTTCGTCGAGTGGTGTGTACGTTGAGGTGAATTGGGCGTGGTTTGGAGGAACTTTTGGGCAGCAACTTCACGCTTGAACAACGTCAAAAGGTATGGGTTTCTTCTCTCTTGGTACTTTCCCAAGAGGCCCCTTACGATTCAAAATATTCACTCCAAAACTAAGGTTGTTCCCCGTTGCATGTCCTTGTCACTAGCTCCCAAACGATTTCTTAAGTTGGGTATTGTGTGCTGGTAGATTTAAGTAAGGTGTGATGTTTTATGTTAAATGTGAATATGTTTGTGTGCTTGAAATCACGAAAATGATAACCAATGTGTAATCAAAGAAAATGTGTGTGTGTGTGTACGTTGGCAGTGAGTTCTAGCCACTGTTTTGAAGCGTGTAAGGCATGTGTTCTTCTTGTATTTTATGTGTTAAAGTTGTGCATAATGTGATATTCATATGGTGTGTGAAGTTACAAAGTTTGAGTGAAAACGCTTGACTAAATGTAATCCTAAACTACACCTAAATTACATGCTAAGTGTTTGGTGAAATGCCCTAAGAAACTAATATGAAAAGATGATTTAAGGAAGGTTATGACTATGAATAAATTTCCAGATTTGGGCACTCTACAATGAGGTTAAAATATGGGTTTTTAAAGGGAAAATAAATAAGTGAGGTCAGTGGGAATTGAACCCAAGACCTCACATGTTAAGGAGGCTGAAAAAAAGAAAAAAAAAGTGTAGGGGCTAAGGGGAATCGAACCCCTTAGCTACTGGTTTCGCGACAAAGGAAATGAAAATGGGGCTGGGGGGAATCGATCCTTGGCTACTGGATTTCACAACAAGGTAAAAGAAAGAGCGGGCTGGGGGAATCGAACTCGCGAACTGGAGGAGAAAGAGGAGAAAAATAATTAAACAAATAAATGGGAGGCGTGGGATTCAAACCCACGACCTCCAGGCACGCGCGAAAGGTAAAAGAAAATAAAGAAAAGAAAACGTAAGGCGTGGGAATCGAACCCACGACCTCAAGGCTGAAAAAGAATAAGGCGAAATTAACTAAAGAAATGAAGTAAGTCTGTGGGGGTTCGATCCCACAACCTCACTGCCACTCGCCGAAAATAAATAAAAAAATAAGATAGGAGGCTGTGGGGGTTCGAACCCACAACCTCCCAAGCCCTTAGCGAAAATTAAATAAAAAAAAAATGGGAGGCGTGGGATTCGAACCCACAACCTCCCAAGCCTCAGCGAAATTAAAGATTTAATAAGGAGGCTGTGGGGGTTCGAACCCACAACCTCCCTATCCCAGCAAAAATTTAAGGAAAATACAAGAGGCTGTGGGGATTTGATCCCACAACCACTTGGTTTAGACGAGAATGGGTAATATGTTGTTAATGAAAATTAAAAAGGGGTTGTGGGGGTTCGAACCCACAACCCTTCGGCCATCTTAAGGGAAAATCAAGTAGCAAATGAATGATACGATGTTAATGTTGGGATATAATCTAGCGCTATAATGTTATGAAAATTAAAAGTAAAATCAAAGAAAAATGTAAATAATACCCAAAAGTGAATTGAAATTGGGTTTCCTTGCCCAAACTTCCGTATAGATACATAAGTCATACGTGAACAAAATATCCAAGAATAACGCAACCTACTTAGATCGAAATCAAGATCTTGGCATACAAACAAGATATATAAATCTTGTACTACATAATCTTAGGAATGTATGAAACACTTAATGAACTATGAATGAAGCCTAATGGCTTGTGTGTATAGACTCATAAGTCTAGCATACGTTCAAAAGTAAGTGAACCTAAGATGTATGTAATGAAATGATGAAACCCTAGAAGGGTTAAGTAAGAGTATGAAACACACTAAGTGGCCAAGTGCATTAGCATATGATGAGATGAACTATGAAATGATGAAATGAACATTTGCGTAATAAGAGGTGATTAACTATGAAAATCAAAGGTGCTAATGATAAATGAATGTGGTGATAACATGATATGAGGCTAATGTAAATGATGAGAGTAATCTCAAATGAGCCTAAGTAAATGTTACCAAAACGTCCTCACCTATGAGAGTGTAAGATAATGAAGAGACCAATCTCTATGAACACTCTAATGAAGGTATTGAGCTTAACACACTTAATACTAATGATGAGATGAGAAATCATCTAATGATCCTATGATGTCCTCATACTAGAAGTCAGCTTCCATGACGTATGAGTTGAATGAAATGGAACTTTATACTGAGCACCGATAGACTAGCTATGAGCGGTGATGCCTTCTTTCGGGAAGGGCGAAGGTTCATGTAACTCTCATGAGATGAGACTGTCCGGCTTGCCGGGTATGGGTCTCCTTATATCTCCTAGTCGTCGAACCTATGCTGCCAATATAGGGATCTGGCGGGGCTAAAATCCCATGTACGCTAGCATGTTATTGGGTCACTTTGGCCAGTGATTCCACCTTTTTCGGTGTGGCGGAGACACTAGATTTCATGATGCTCACATGATCTATGTCTGTTAAAGTTAAAGTTCCCAATGAATGAATGAGGCCAGCCTCAAATGAAGCACATAATGAAATGAATGATACCAAAGGTGTTAGTATAGGATAATCAAGAGGTGAGCTAGACTCAGGTAATGACATTAGGTTATTCTTGATCATTGCACAGCAAACCCGATGAAAGTCTTAAACTATACCCTAGGTGTAGCTGGTGTTCACACTGGCATATGAACGAAATGAAATGAAGTACGTATGAATGAATGAAGCAGACTCTAAGTTTTCTAATGATGACTCCCTAGTTGAGGTCCCATATGTTGAGCCCTCATTTTGGAAAGTCTTAATGTCAAGTCCATGATTCCAAGGTTTCATGGCATATGAATGAATGTTATGAAAGAAGCTATGGGTTATATGAAGATGTTATGTGCTGTGTACAATATGATGTTTATGGTGATGCATGTTACTCTCATGGCATGACTTTCCTAATCTAAATTTGGAAAGTTGACTAACTTTCCTAATCTCAATTTGGCAAGTCCACTGACTTGACTTCCCATAATCATGTTGTTAGGAAAGAGCTATATTTTCTCATGCTTGTCTTTGTGTGTGCTTGCATATATCCATACTTAGTACAAGTGTGTACTAACCCTATACAACTATACTATTTTTAGGTGCAGGCACAGGTGGACAATAGATCTACAGGATCATTGTTGCAGTTATTCGGATGTCCAGCATTCATCCGGAGTTGGTAGGTCCTCATGCTTTCGGGGATGCTACTGTTTTACATTCTAGGTTAGTTTTAGAGTTCAGCTAGTGGAGCATGTTCCACTAGTGTTTCTTTCCTGTTTTTATTCAGACTTTGTATTGGTGCCATTTTGGCAATTATACACTTAATACTTATTGATCTATTTCTTTCAGTTGCTTATCTCTTAATGTTAGATGGTTGATGGTGAACAATTATGAAATGATAAGAAAGTTTAACAAGTATGTTAAGGAAACAAAAAGTTTAAAATTTTCCGCTAAAATTAACCTAGATGAAGTATGAATGACGTAAGTAGGCTTGTCTGCGACCTCTGAGAGGTCAATGACGCCGGTCTCGTCTGGGGTCTAGATTCCGTTCGTGACAAAGTTGGTATCAGAGCACTAGGTTAAATTCCAATAATAATGAGTCACATCAACCACATTGAGTAGTTTCTAAGTCATGGTAGTGAAGTGCACCAGTATCCTGGATTAGAGACTGCATGATGCATAGGAAAACTTCCCTTTTTCTGATCTTATCGTGCTTTTCCTAAAGTTTAATTTCTTGGTGTTATGAGCGTGTCTAACATCAATCTTTATTGTTTTCAAAGAATGAATACTAGGAGGGCTATTGGTCAAAGGAGAGGAGGTGCAGCTGCTGGGGGCAATCAGGATCCACCCCAGGCTCCTGTTGAAGGAGTGGCTATGCCAGTCAACCCAGCTGGGTTGACTGATGCTGAGGTGAGGGCATCTCTGGCCCAGATGGCACATGCCATTACTATGCAGGCCCAGACTATGACTGCCCAGGTCAATCGACAGGATGTTCAGAGGGAGAACCCACCGGTTCGTAGCATGGCTGATAGGCTGAGGGATTTCACGAGGATGAATCCTCCTATTTTCACAGGGTCTAGGACTGCAGAGGATCCCCAGGAGTTTGTGGATGAGTTGCATAAGATTCTAGTGGCTATGGGGCCACAGATACTGAGAAGGCTGAGCTGGCTTCCTATCAGCTCAAGGATGTTGCACAGACTTGGTGCAAGATGTGGCAAGATAGCCGAGTTTTGGGTGGAGTGCCAGTCACTTGGGAGCTGTTCAAGACAGCATTTCTGGAGAGATTATTCCCTAGAGAGATGAGGAAAGCCAAGGTTGAGGAGTTCATCAACCTTAAACAAGGCTCTATGACAGTTAGGGAGTATTCCCTGAAGTTTGTTAAGCTATTAAGGTATGTTACTTTCCTTAATATCTAATAGCAAGGATGAGGTGAGTATTGAAGTTTGTTAAATTATCCAGGTATGCTACTTCCCTTGTGTCTAACAGCAGGGATGGGATGAGTAGGTTCCTCACAGGAATCAATGGAGATCTAGAGGAGGAGTGTCGGTCTGCGATGCTTCATGATAATATGGACCTCTCCAGGTTGATGGTGCATGTCCAGCAGGTAGAGGACAGCCATAAAAAGAGGGGTGTTCGTGATGCTAGGAGGCCTAAGCCTCAAGATCAGGCAGATACCAGCCATGGAGGCCACAGAAACAAATTTGGCATCCGTGAGCAGCCGAGGTTCAAGAAGGGGCAGCAAAGTTCTGGGAACTCAAACTTTCAGAGGAGTATAGCACCTAGAGGAAGCAGACCTGAGCCCAAGAAGGGCAATGGAGGTGAGATGCAACGTACTAAAAAGAATTGTGCTAAGTGTGGCCGAGCTCACAGTGGAGAGTGCAGACAGGGCAGTAATGCCTGCTTCGGTTGTGGTAAGAGTGGGCACATGGTTAGAGACTGCCCACAGAACAGAGGTCAGGCTGGAGGTAATGCTTAGCCTAGGCCTAATCCATAGGGTGCAGCAGCAGCCGAGTATCCTATAAGAAACAGATTTTATACCTTGAAGGGTAGGGAGGAGCAGGAGATGTCTGCTGATGTGGTCACAGGTATGTTACAAGTATTCTCAACTTCTGTTTATGCTTTACTTGATCCATGGTCTACGCTTTCCTTTGTAATTCCTTTGCTTGCTCTCACTTTTGAGATATTTTCGGAAGTTCTGCATGATCTTATAATGGTTAGTACACCTTTAGGAGAAAATGTAAGAACTGATAGAGTATACAAGGGTTGCCTAATAGTGATAAGTGGTAAGACTATATGTGCAGACTTGGTTGAGTTACCCATGCATGATTTTGATGTTATTCTTGGCATGGACTGGCTTCACAGTTGTTATGCTTGCTTGGACTGTCGTAGTAGAGTGGTGAGATTTTGTTTCCCTAATGAAGAGGAGCTAGTCTGGGAGGGGTACAACTCGAGTCGTCCTAACCTCTTGATTTCGAACCTAAAGGCCAATAAAATCATGTCCAAGGGGTTATTATGTCATCTTGTGAGTGTTAGTGATCTAGATCATGACTTTCCTTCCATAGACTCAGTGCCTATAGTGAGTTAGTTCCTAGATGTATTTCCTGATGATTTGCCTGGAGTCCCTCCCCCTCGAGAGATTGATTTTGGTATCGACTTAGAACCCGATACTAAACCAATTTCAATTCCTCCTTACAGAATGGCTCCAGTTGAACTCAAAGAGTTGAAGGTGCAGTTAAAAGATCTCACTGACAAGGGTTTCATTCAGCCTAGCATATCCCCTTGGGGCGCTCCAGTGTTGTTTGTGAAAAAGAAAGATAGAACCCTTAGAATGTGTATCGATTATCGACAGCTCAACAAAGTCACTATAAAGAATATGTATCCACTTCCCAGAATAGATGATTTGTTCGATCAGCTCCAAGGGTCTAGTTTCTTTTCAAAAATTGATCTTCCTTCAGGGTACCATCAGCTTAGGGTTAGGGATGGAGATATCCCAAAGACAACCTTTCGTACCCGTTATGGTACCTATGAGTTTCTAGTAATGTCATTTGGTCTCACGAATGCACCTGCTGCATTTATGGATCTTATAAACATGGTCTTCCCTGAATACCTTGACTCTTTCGTCATAGTGTTCATTGATGACATGCTCATATACTCTATGACCAGGCAAGATCATGAACAACATTTGAGACTAACCTTGCAGGTACTTAGACAACATCAGTTGTATGCCAAATTCAGCAAATGTGAATTCTGTCTGAGATCAATGACCTTCCTGGGTCATTTGATGTCCGATCAGGGCGTGGAAGTGGATCCCAGGAAGACTGAGGCTATGAAGAACTGTCCAATGCCTCTTACTCACACTAACATCCATAGCTTTTTGGGATTGGCTGGTTACTACCGCAGGTTTATGGAGGGCTTTTCTTCCATTGCTGCCCCATTGACAGCTTTGACTAAGAAGAAAGCCAAGTTTGAGTGGACGGAGACTTGTGAGAGGAGTTTCTAGGAGCTTAAGGACAGACTCACTTCAGCCCCGGTGCTTACTTTACCTAAGTGTGGTGAGAATTACACTGTTTACTGTGATGTATCTAGGGTTGGTTTGGGTTGTGTTCTTATCTAGGTTGGTAAAGTGATAGCCTATGCGTCCAGACAACTCAAGGTTCATGAGAAGAATTATCCCACTCATGACCTTGAGTTTGCAGCTGTGGTGTTTGCACTGAAGATGTGGAGGCACTACTTGTATGGAGTGCATGTGGATGTATTCACAGACCACAAGAGTCTACAGTACGTGTTCACATAGAGGGAGTTGAATCTACGTCAGCGGAGATGGTTGGAGCTGTTGAAGGTTTATGACATGAATTTGCACTACCATCCAGGTAAGGCTAATGTTATAGCTGATGCTTTGAGCAGGATGAGCATGGGAAGTACAGCCCACATTGAGGATGAGAAGAAGGAGCTGGTGAAAGATGTACACAGACTGGCCAGACTGGGTGTGCGATTGGTTGACTCTACTAGTAGGGATGTTTCAGTTCATCCTAGTTCTGAATCATCCTTGGTAGTTGAAGTCAAGCAGGGTCAGCATCTAGATCCTGTGTTGATGGAGATGAAGGACTCAGTACTGATGAAGATGAATGAGTCTTTCGCTTTGGGAGGTGATGACATACTTAGGTATCAGGACAAGCTGTGTGTACCAGATGTGGATGATTTGCGGACCAGGATTGTTGCAGAGGCCCATGGTTCCAGATATTCCATACATCCAGGTTCCACCAAGATGTATCATGATCTTAAGCAGATTTATTGGTGGGATGACATGAAGAAGGACATTGCAGAGTATGTGGCCAAGTGTCCTAATTGTCAGCAGGTCAAGGCAGAGCATCTTAAGCCTGGCGGTCTGACTTAGATTATTGAGGTTCCGACTTGGAAGTGGGAGGCCATTAATATGCACTTCGTGGTTGGTATTCCGAGGACTAGGATGCAGCATGACTCCATGTGGGTTATTGTGGATAAATTGACTAAGTCTGCCCACTTTATCCCTGTGAAGTCTACTTACAGAGCCGAGGATTATGCGAGACTCTACATTGATGAGATTGTGAGATGGCATGGGATTCCTTTGTCTATCATTTCAGATAGAGGAGCTCAGTTTACTTCACATTTCTGGAGATCTTTCCAAAAGAGCTTGGGCACGCAGGTAAAGCTTAGCACTGCCTTTCATCCTCAGACAAATGGGCAGGCAGAGCGCACCATTCAGACATTGGAGGACATGTTGAGAGCGTGTGTGATCGACTTCAGAGGTAACTGGGATGATCATATGCCTTTGATAGAGTTCTCGTATAATAATAGCATCACTCCAGCATTGGGATGGCACCGTTTGAGGCACTGTATGGTAGGAGGTGTAGATCTCCTGTTGGGTGGTTTGAGGTTGGAGAGTCATCCATTTTGGGTCCAGAGATCATTCATGAGGCCTTAGAGAGTGTCAGAGTGATTAGGGACAGGTTGGCTACTGCTTACAATCGGCATAAGTCATATGCAGATAACAAAAAATGGCCCTTAGAGTTTGACGTTGGTGACCAGCTTTACTTGAAGATATCACCTATGAAAGGGGTGATGAGATTTGGTAGAAAAGGGAAGCTTAGTCCGAGGTATGTTGGGCCATATGAGATTCTGCAGCGGGTGAGTGAGGTGGCCTATGAGTTAGCATTGCCTGCGGAGCTAGCTTCTGTTCATCCCGTCTTTCATGTCTCTATGTTGAAGAAGTGCCTTGGTGATCCAGCATCGATTCTACATGTTGAAGGTTTGGGGGTTGGTGAAGACTTGTCTTATGAGGAGATACCTGTTGAAATCTTAGACAGACATTTCAAGCGGCTGAGGAACAAGGAGATTGCCACAGTGAAGGTATTGTGGAGAAATCATCTTGTTGAGGTGCTACGTGGTAGTCTGAGGCCGACATGAGATCCCTCTACCCTCATCTATTCAGCTCTTGAGGTTAGATTTCCTACTTTTAAGTCTATGTTTCCTTATCTCTCCGTATTATGTTGTTATTGCTTGACTGTGCATAGTGATTTTGTTATGATCTGACTGGCATTATGATGTGTATTGGTAGTGTCATTCGGGGGCAAATGTTCCTAAGGGGGGGATAATGTAACAACCCTAAAAAATTGAATAAGATAATTACTTAAGGTGTCAAGAATGCTTGCGATTGGACCAAGGTCCACACGAATTGATACGCGTAGAACCAGACCTCAAAACCCCTACTACGACAAAGCTAACTAACTTGGGAAGTTAATTGAGCTTGAAAAGGTTGGAACCAACTATGTGAGGCTCACGAAAACGAAGATTTAATCGAAAGAGTCTTTACCGGACTTAAAAGAAGAAATTTTAAGTTTTGAGGGTCCAGGGGTAAAATGGTCTTTTCCAGGCCAAGGGTAATATTGTAATTACCCTGAGGAATTAATTAATTAATTAATTAATTTAAATTAAAAGAGTAATTCGGGTGGGTCGACCCGAAGTGACCCATTTCACAAAAAAGGTGTCATTCGGGTTCGAGCCCCACTTGAAGCAAAGAATTGATGATTTAATCATCAATTATAATCTGATTTTCTGTAAGGGCTTAATGGTCATTTAACCTAAGCTAAATAAATCAGATTTTTATTAATTAAATTAAACCTTACTTTGACTAAATTCAAACCTACACTCCTAATCCTAATAACTATCTTTCACGTCTCTCAACTCTCTTTCACGTCTCTCAACTCTCATTCTCTCACGCTTTGCCTAACAAAAAAACTCAAGAACTGTTTAACAACAATTGTTCTTCACACTTGAAGAACACACAAAAAAATTTAAGAAAAGCAAAGTAATCAAAAACGTCAAGGCAAAGAGAGGTTGTTCGTCGAGTGGTGTGTACGTTGAGGTGAATTGGGCGTGGTTTGGAGGAACTTTTGGGCAGCAACTTCACGCTTGAACAACGTCAAAAGGTATGGGTTTCTTCTCTCTTGGTCCCTTTCCCAAGAGGCCCCTTACGATTCAAAATATTCACTCCAAAACTAAGGTTGTTCCCCGTTGCATGTCCTTGTCACTAGCTCCTAAACGATTTTGTAGGTTGGGTATTGTGTACTGGTAGATTTAAGTAAGGTGTGATGTTTTATTTTGAATGTGAATATGTTTGTGTGCGTGAAATCACGAAAATGTTAACCAATGTGTAATCGAAGAAAATGTGTGTGTGTGTGTACGTTGACAGTGAGTTCTAGCCACTGTTTTAAAGCGTGTAAGGCATGTTTTCTTGTTGTATTTCATGTGTTAAAGTTGTGCATAATGTGATGTTCATATGGTGTGTGAAGTTACAATGTTTGAGTGAAAACTCTTGACTAATGTAATCCTAAACTACACCTAAATTACATGCTAAGTGTTTGGTGAAATGCCCTAAGAAACTAATATGAAAAGTTGATTTAAGGAAGGTTATAACTATGAATAAATTTCTTGATTTGTGCACTCTACAATGAGGTTAAAATCTGGTTTTTTAAAGAGAAAATAAATGAGGTTAGTGGGAATTGAACCCAAGACCTCACATGTTATGGAGGCTGAAAAAAAGAAAAAAAAACGTGTAGGGGCTAAGGGGAATCGAACCCCTTAGCTACTGGTTTCGCGACAAAGGAAACTAAAATGGGGCTGGTGGGAATCGATCCTTGGCTACTGGATTTCGCAACAAGGGAAAAGAAAGAGGGGGCTTGGGGAATCGAACTCGCGAACTGGAGGAGAAAGATGAGAAAAATAATTAAACAAATAAACGGGAGGCGTGGGATTCGAACCCACGACCTCCAGGCACGCGCGAAAGGGAATAGAAAATAAAGAATAGAAAACATGAGGCGTGAGAATCAAACCCACGACCTTAAGGCTAAAAAAGAATAAGGCGAAATTAACTAAAGAAATAAAGTGAGATTGTGGGGGTTCGATCCCGTAACCTCACTACCACTCACCGAAATTAAATAAAAAAATAAGATAGGAGGCTGTGGGGGTTCGAACCCACAACCTCCCAAGCCCTTAGCGAAAATTAAATAAAAAAAATGGGAGGCGTGGGATTCGAACCCACAACCTCCCAAGCCTCAGCGAAATTAAAGATTTAATATGGAGGCTGTGGGGGTTCGAACCCACAACCTCCCTATCCCAGCGAAAATTTAAGAAAAATACAAGAGGCTGTGGGGATTTGATCCCACAACCTCTTGGTTTAGGCGAGAATGGGCAATATGTTGTTAATGAAAATTAAAAAGGGGTTGTGGTGGTTCGAACCCACAACCCTTCGGCAATCTTAAGGGAAAAATCAAGTAGGAAATTAATGATACGATGTTAATGTTGGGATATAATCTAGAGCTATAATGTTATGAATATTATAAATAAAATCAAAGAAAAATGTAAATGATATCCAAGTGAATTGAAATTGGGTTTCCTTGCCCAAACTTTCGTATATATACATAAGTCATACTGAACAAAATATCCAAGAATAATGCCACCTACTTAGATCGAAATCAAGATCTTGGCATACAAACAAGATACATAAGTCTTGTACTACATAATCTTATGAATGTATGAAACACTTAATGAACTATGAATGATGCCTCATGGATTTAGTGTATAGACTCATAAGTCTAGCATACGTTCAAAAGTAAGTGAACCTAAGATGTATGTAATGAAATGACGAAACCCTAGAGGGTTAAGTAAGAGTATGAAACACACTAAGTGGCCAAGTGCATTGGCATATGTTGAGATGAACTATGAAATGATGAAATGAACATTCGCGTAATAAGAGGTGAGTAACTATGAAAAGCAAAGGTGCTAATGATAAATGAATGTGGTGAAAACATGATATGAGGCTAATGTAAATGATGAGAGTAATCTCAAATGAGCCTAAATAAATGTTATCAAAACGTACTCACCTATGAGAGTGTAAGATAATGAAGAAACCAGTCTCTATGAACACTCTAATGAAGGTATTGAGCTTAACACACTTAATACTAATGATGAGATGAGAAATCATCTAATGAGCCTATGATGTCCTCATACTAGAAGTCAGTTTCCATGACGTATGAGTTGAATGAAATGGAACTTTATACTGAGCACTGATAGACTAGCTATGAGCGCTGATGCCTTCTTTCGGGAAGGAAGAAGGTTCACGTAACTCTCATGAGATGAGACTGTCCGGCTTGCTGGGTAGGGGTCTCCTTATATCTCCTAGTCTTCGAACCTATACTGCCAATATAGGGATCTGGCGGGGTTAAAATCCCATGTACGCTAGCATGTTATTGGGTCACTTTGGCCGATGATTCCACCTCTTTTCGGTGTGGGGGAGACAGTGGATTTCATGATGCTCACATGATCTATATCGGTTAAAGTTAAAGTTTCCAATGAATGAATGAGGCCAGCCTCGCACATAAGGAAATAAATGATACCAAAGGTGTTAGGATAGGATAATCAAGAGATGATCTAGACTCAGGTAATGACATTAGGTTATTCTTGATCATTGCACAGCAAACCCGATGAAAGTCTTAAACTATACCCTAGGTATAGCTGGTGTTCACACTGGCATATGAACGAAATGAAATGAAGTACGTATGAATGAATGAAGCAGACACTGAATTTGCTAATGAAGACTCCCTAGTTGAGGTCCCATATGTTGATCCCTCATTTTGGAAAGTCTTAATGTCAAGTCCATGATTCCAAGGTTTAATGGCATATGAATGAATGTTATGAAAGAAGCTATGTGTTATATGTTATGATATGTGCTATATGAAGATTTTATGTGTTGTGTGCAATATGATGTTTATGGTGATGCATGTTACTCTCATGGCATGACTTTTCTAATCCAAAT
Organism: Solanum sitiens; assembly: GCA_016801875.1. NCBI lineage: Eukaryota > Viridiplantae > Streptophyta > Magnoliopsida > Solanales > Solanaceae > Solanum > Solanum sitiens. The sequence continues at coordinate 22,141 of JABWTJ010000140.1, read as the reverse complement.
TTGGAAAGTTCACTAACTTCCCTAATCTCAATTTGGCAAGTCCACTGACTTGACTTCCCATAATCATGTTACTAGGAAAGAGCTATCTATTCTCATGCATGTCCTTGTGTGTGCTTGCATATACCCATACTTAGTACAAGTGTGTACTAACCCTATACAACTATACTATTTTTAGGTGCAGGCACAGGTGGACAATAGATTTACACGATCATTGTTGTAGTTATCCGGACGTCCAGCATTCATCCTGAGTTGGTAGGTCCTCATGCTTTCGAGGATGCTACTGTTTTACATTCTAGGTTAGTTTTAGAGTTGAGCTAGTGGAGCATGTTCCACTAGTGTTTCTTTCCTGTTTTTATTCAGACTTTGTATTGGTGCCATTTTGGCAATTATACACTTAATACTTATTGATCTAATTTTTTCAGTTGCTTATCTCTTAATGTTAGATGGTTGATGGTGAACAATTATGAAATGATAAGAAAGTTTAACAAGTATGTTAAGGAAACAAAAAGTTTCAAATTTTCCGCTAAAATTAATCTAGATGAAGTATGAATGACGTAAGTAGGATTGTCTGCGACCTCTGAGAGGTCAACGACGCCGGTCTAGTCTAGGGTCTAGATTCTGGTTGTGACAGGGTAGTCTCTTCTTGTACTACTTAGGTGAATCTTAGAGTAACCTTAGGTGGAGAGTTAATGAAAGGAAAAGGGAACAATCTTATCTGAGGTAGTCTTAAGGATCATTAAGGTGTGTTTAGAGAGGGTGTATGAGCGGTCTCTCTTCGTCTCACTTAAGTGAGTCTTAGGATAACCTTTGGTGAGTGGGTTTCAAGCTAAAAGAGGTTATTGTGAAGTTGAACTTAGTTGACTGTAAAGTTACATAATTCACTGTAGTATTCTTAACTATTTGATAAAATGCTTATGTGATATCTTATATGTTTCTGGTGTTAAATGTTGTTCTTATGCTTATACTATGATATTTTAATAAAAAAGGAGCATGCTTTATACAAATGTCCGTTTATCATGATTTTATGCATTACGCCATTATTAATACATGTTTTGTACTAATTCCATACATTTTGTTTATCTCTAAAGGTGTAGGTGGCGTTTGAGAGGAGTCTCAAAGTTGAAGCTTGGATAAGTGTTCATTCAAGTAAAGAGTTGGTATGTCCTCTCTATATTCGAGGACATCAAGATGTTTAGATTTCCTTATTAAAGTATTGTAATAGACATAGCTATTTTCTATACGTTGAAGTAGGGGCCGTGTCCCAATATATTCCTATGTCTAAGATGGCGACTTTGAGACTTAGACTTTCATTATGTTTTTCTATAAAAGAGATATTTTGTAGTATTATTATTTTGTGTGAAAAGTTTTAATTCCGCACTACTTTTCATACATTTATGCAATGAATGGTACGAAAGGTCTTGTATAAGATATCTAAGAGATCGAGTACGCCGTGTTTCGATTTTGGAATGCCCTAAATTCTAGGGGGTACTCTCGGGTCATGACAAACTTGGTATCAGAGCATAAGGTTATGAAGTAGTACTTAGGAATCGAAAAGTCTCAAAAATAGAGTCTTGATCATTGCTGTGAGTCGCGACACACCTATGGGCGAGAGGCTATAGGACGATAGAGTTTCCCTTCTTTTCTACTCCTATGTCATGCTGTAGAGATTAAAAGTAAAGAGTGTCCTTTTCTTATGATTTTCCTTTTGTTTCTAGGAAGATGAATACGAGGAGGACACCGACAAGGAGGGTTGAGGAAAATTATGTGAATGAGGAGATTTTTCCTCAAGTTGAACAAGTTGAGCAAGTTCCTCAAGGTGTTCAAGGTGCTCAAGATGATCAAGTCCCTATTAATGAATGGGGTAATGAGGTTTCGTTGTTTCCCCCAGAAATGGCTAATGGGGAAATTAGAGAGGCTCTCCTTACCCTAACCCGAGCTATGAAAACTCAAGTTAATAGATACATTGGGCCTAGGGTGAATTTTATGTAGATTACTATGACCTAGAGATTGAAGGACTTTGTGAGGATGAATCCTCCTATCTTCTTTGGTTCTAAGGTGGGAGAAAATCCCCATGCTTTATTGGATGAGGTGTATAAGATAGTCCATGCTATGGGAGTAACTTCTAGGGAGAAAGTGGAGTTAGCTTCCTATCAATTGAAAGATTTTGCTCAAGTATGGTTTACTGAATGGAAGGATAGTAGACCGGTTTAATCGGGTCCCTTAGAGTGGGAAGAAATTAAGGAAGCATTCTTAGAAAGGTACTTTCCCCATGAGAACAGGGAGGTTAATATTGAGGAATTTATAAACCTTAGGCAAGGTAGCATGAGTGTTGAGGAGTATTCCTTAAAGTTTATCCTATTGTCTAAGTATGCTTCATGTAAGACCCCCAAAATGAGTTAGGGTGTATAGAGACTAACATGTTTGTCTTAAGGTTCTAATGTCCTAAAATGTATTATAATATGGTTTAGAGGCGGTGTATAAAGTTTGAGGTGATTTGGAAGTCAAACGTCAAGGGTCGACCAAAACGTTCGACCATTAGTCACCTATTAGCCTCATATGCTTATGCGTGCTTATATGTGTATGAATGAGCTTATGAAGTATTAAAATGAGTTATAATGATGTTAAATGGTATCATATGAAGTTTCGAGAAGTTTGGAGGTCAAACGTCTAAGACGTTCGGAAGATAGCCTCGAGACATGCATGTGTGTGTCTTGATGGGGCCTTGCATGTTTGGACGTGTTTCAGGTGTTTGTTTTGGGTGAAACTTATGTGTAAGGTCTAAAATTTGTTAAGGGTTGTATTTAAATGGGAAACGTCCGGGTATGACTTCAAAAGGTCCCACAAGAAAGACCCAAGACTAGTCGAGACACTGCCTTGGAAGTGTTAATCGACAGACCAAACGACGGCCAGTTGGTCAACAAAGGCCCCTAGGTGACGTCTCATCATTTTACACTTATCTTGGGAAGGTCTCAATCCAAAAATTGTCAAGGATCAATAGACGGAAACCAATGCAGGGCCCGTCGACTGACCAACAGCCAGTAGATGGTTCCGTCGATGGTGGCCTACAACCTATTGCCTGCGTACTGTTTCATTAAAGGGGTGAATGGGAAATTTACCCACGTCCTAAAATGACCCTAATTGATTTATTTACCTAATTTTGGGTTTATATTAGTCATCAAACACGTGAACCTCCCATTCCCAATCCCATACACACGTAAGAAACTTTTCCCTCCAAAAATCTTCTCCCTAGAAACCTCTATTGTTGTTGAAGCTCAAGAATAGCTTGGAGCTTTGAATTGCATGATTTGTTCACCAATTTATATAGGTCTTCATGTATATAAAGGGATGGTTATCTTCATCTCTAGTTATCCTTCCATCTACAGAGTTAATCTCAAAGATTTATAACAGAAAAATATGATCAAACTTCACCTCCTTCAATCTATCCGTGAATTTTTTCTAAAAAAAATTGAAAGATTAAATCATGATGAATTGAATTTAATACAGTGGTTTTAACGTGAATTTGACTCTAATTACATGATGAACCCATGTCCCTTTCAAACATGATTTAGTCTTTGCATGGGCTTTGTGATCCTGATTTGTTATCTATTGAATTGTGATTCTATTACGTTGAAGTGGTTATATGTACTGTTATTTACATGAATTAATGTTGAATAGATGTTGAAGGATCCATGAGGATCAATGTATGAAGATTTGAACATGTTTAGCTTAGTTTCCATGATTCACTGTAACATTGTCCTCTTAATGATTTGATGTTGAATTCGATTGTGTAGGGCTGGTTGTATCTATTGTATTAATTGGATATTATTGATAAGTTATAAATAAGTGATTCATGTTGATAAATGTTGATTAACCTATGATTCTTCTATTTTCCACTGATGTCTAAAATAGCATGTTCAATGTGATCTAGATGTTATGTTAATTGTAGTAGGATTTCGTTTAGGATATGTTGTCCTTAACTACTGCTTTTTATTGATGATATTAATGAATTATTGGTATTAAGTATTTATGATCAACGAAAAGGAGTCTTAGAATGAATTGATCTAGGTTCTTCTAGCCTACAATTTGAATATTGTAATGAACGTTAGGTGATCTTAATTCTAGGGTAGATGAAGCATGATTTAGATTTGATTTATATATATTTGACTACTGCCCTAGATGTATATTAATGATACATTATGATTGATGAGCAAAACTAGGGAAATTACTCGATTATCTATAACTCTCTACTTCCTACCATATATGTGATATAGTGCACTAGTTGAATTATGATCTTGTGACAACATGTACATGGTTTCGTTTATGATTTAAGAACTTATAGCTACTGTTTTATAATGTACAAATGATGAGAAAAGTGTATTGATCAATGATGATCAAAGATTGATGATTTGGTAAGAATGGCTCATCCCTCTACTTTTCTATATTAATGTAGTTGATAAAGCATTGTATGGATTTGTGTGGTATGGTCCACTTATGGTGGCGGTGTTTACTTTATTGTAATTATAATGTGTTGACTATGGATTTGAAGTCAAATTGATGATTATATGAATGAGTGGTTATGATGATCACTTTATGTGTAACTTGTGCTTATCCTTCTATTATAGTTGTAAATCTAGGTTGTGTTACTAATGTTATTAGCACGTGAATGGATATGCTAATATCATGTGTAGGTGCTGCCATTAATGATTTATTAAGGAGCGATGACCCCTACCCATGTAACCCTATGTGAAGGTGTGAATAGCTAATGTTAGGAGCTTCAAAGTATAATATGAAGATTGTCTTGTCTCCTATGCTAAATTATGTTGTGTGGTCTATACTTGAAAGTATCATGTGGTCTAAGAGGGTGGCAGAATCAATGAGTTGTTGATAGCCATTATGTGATCATGTTGACTAATGTACACACACACTCACACTTCATGCATGCTTACAATGTAGTAAATGTTCATAGTGTCTAATGAAAGGTTGTTCTCATATTCACTAGTGTCTACTACTATGCATGTAAAGTATATATGTGAAGTATGCTATGTATTTTCTTACTAGGATGACTTGATAGGTGTAGTAGTATGGGAAAGGGTATGGGACCTTGTCTATGCATTGCACATGTGTACCTTGAAAGGATAGTTCCTAGGTTTGGTTTCTATTGGCATGAATATCAATGTATGGTCATGTGTTGTCTTAATGTGTTATGTGAAAGGTTTCTCACATATATGTATACCCACACACATGAATGATGATCTAGTGAATAATGGAACCTCTAAAGATGTGCCCAAGTGTATCCTTAACTAGATAGTGCTAATGCATATGCTATGTTCATGTGAAAGGATCATTCACATGAAGTAGGTTGATGAACTCTCATATATGGCCTATGAGCTAAGCATATGAGAGGATGACTCTCCTAAGCCTATGTTTTACAAATAAATGATAATAAAGGGTTTTTCAGTAAAGGGAACTTAGCTTAGCACCGAGTGAACTTGTAGATGAGGGGGTGACACTTTCCAACATAGGGAAGGTAGGGTTCACTACGGTCCTCGTGTGAGGGAGTGACACTTTCCCAAATAAGGGAGGTAGGGTTCACTACGGTCCTCATGGGGTGGATAGTCTTATAACCCAGAAAGGGTGTAGAGTGATATTTCCATGATTTTTCCCAAGTTCCATAAACTATGCTTGCCACATAGGATCTAGCAAGTGATATCACCTAATATGCTAGCATGTGTTAATGTTCTACCTTGTCTAGGTAGGAACGCCGTCCCTTGGTGTAAGGCTCTATAACACCAAATTCCATGTTTAGCACCCATGGTCTTAGTGTCGGTTTAGGCTATAGTTTCCCTAAAGTAGAATGGACAATGGAAGTAAATGAGTAGGACACTAACTAGAATGACTTAAGGGATGTAACTTAGGATAGGTGGAAGTAATCAAGCCATCTAGACATTGCACAAGTATCTCCTTAGGAAGTTCTAGGAAGGTGTTCTAATGCATGTGTGTATGTATATGTTCTTTATGCATGACTTTGTAGTATTTGTATACTTGTTATGATAATGTGCATGGTATGAGTATATATGCATGATGTTTATCTTATTGACCATATGATGAAGGTCTTACTTGACATAAATTAAGTGTTGTCTCTCACTATGTTGATGAATGACTTTGATGTAAAGGCTTGTGGTCTCATGATAGGTTTATTAAGTATGTGTGAGGTTATGAGGCCTTATATGTACATTGCACTAATAGACTTAGATTGGGGGCATGAGTTAGGTCTTATAAGATTCTATATGATGTAAAATAATTATATGTGCATAATGGTTAGGAGTTCACTGTAATGCCTTTTTAGTCTTGGCTTAAATATTTATATGTTGTACTATACTCCTATGATGGTATCTGTTGCTTCATGTAGGTTAAATGTATGTTCGCTTGTGACCTTAAGGTGATACATTGAACCAAGTATCACTATAGGGTTACTTGGGAAGTTAATGAATAATAGGAAAGAATGCTCACTGTAACATAAAAGTAGCTTACTGTAAAGTGGCTTCAAAAATGTCATAAATTCTATATGTGATCTTATGTTATGTTTGTTTTTTGAATATGTTTATATGAAGTATATGATTGATATAAATGCTATTGGATAAATGTTTTATGATGATTTTGTCACGACCGGAGTTTAGACCCCAAATGAGACCGGCGTTGTTGACCTCTTTGAGGTCGCAGACAAGCCTACTTACGTCATTCTTACTTCATCTAGGTTAATTTTAGCGGAAAATTTGAAACTTTTTGTTTCTTATCATGCATAAAGGTCATTCTACTTACATTCATAATGTTCACCATCAACCATCTAACGTTAAGATTATCAACTGAAAAAAATAGTTCAATACTGCATTAAATGTATAATTGCCAAAATGGCACCAATACAATGCCTGAAATAAAAACGGAAAGAAACACTAGTGGAACATACTCCACTAGCTAAAGCCTACATCTCAGCTAGATAGTAACGGTAGACATCCTCGAAAGCATGAGGGCCTACCAAGTCTCGATGAAAGCTCCACGTCCGGATAGCTGCAACATCAACCTGTAAGCTCTAGCGTCCACCTGTGCCTGCACCTAAAAATATAGAGTTGTATGGGATTAGTACACACTTGTACTAAGTATGGGTATATGCAAGCACACACCAAGGACATGCATGAGTAAGAATAGCTCTTTTCTAACAACATGATTATGGAAAGTCAAGTCAGTGGACTTGCCAAATTGGGATTAGGAAAGTTAGTGAGCTTTCCAAATTTGGATTAGGGAAGTCATGCCATGAGAGTAACGTGCATCATCATACTTATCATATTGCACACAACACATAACATCTTACGGATAGCACATAACATCTTTCATATCATTCATTCATATTCCATGAGACCTTGGAATCATGGACTTGACATTAAGACTTACCAAAATGAGGGCTCAACATATGGGACCTCAACTAGGGAGTCTTCTTTAGCAAACACAATGTCTGCTTCATTCATTCATACGTACTTCATTTCATTCATTCATAAGCTATTCTAAACATCAGTTATACCTAGGATGTAGTTTAAGACTCTCATCGGGTTTGATGTGCAATGATCAAGAATAACCTAGTGTCATTAATTTAGTCTAGCTCACCTCTTGATTATCCTATCCTAACACCTTTGGTATCGTTCATTTCATTATGTGCATCATTTGAGGATGGAATCATTCATTCATTGGGAACTTTAACTTTAACCGACATAGATCATGTGAGAATCATGAAATCCAGTGTCTCCCCACACCGAAAAGAGGTGGAATCACCGGCCAAAGTGACCCAAAACATGCTAGCGTACATGGGAATTGAACCCCGCCAGATCCCTATATTGGCAGTATAGGTTCGAAGACTAGGATATATAAGGAGACCCATACCCGGTATGCCGGACAGTCTCATCTCATGAGAGTTACGTGAACCTCCGCACTTCCTAAAAGAAGGCATCACCGCTCATAGCTAGTCTATCGGTGCTCAGTATAAAGTTCCATTTCATTCAACTCATACTTCATGGAAGCTGACTTCTATTATGAGGATATCATAGCTCAATAGATGATTTATCATCTCATGATTAGTATTAAGTATACATTATTCTCAATACTTTCATTAGAGTGTTCATAGAGACTGGTCGCTTCATTAACTTTACACTCTCATAGGTGAGTACATTTTGGTAACATTTACTTAGGCTCATTTGAGATTGCTCTCATCTTTCAAATTAGCCTCTTATCATGTTGTCACCACATTCATTAACATTAGCACATTTGCTCTTCATAATTACTCACCCCTTTATACGTGAATGTTCATTTTATCATGTACCAATGCACTTGACCATTTGTGTGTTTCACACTCTTACTTAACCCTTGTAGGGTTTTATCATTTCATTACATAATATTCATTTTATCGTATGCCAATACACTTGGCCATTTAGTTTGTTTTACACTCGTACTTAACCCTTCTAGGTTTACATCATTTTAGTACATACATCTTAGGTTCACTTATTTTTAAACGTATGTTAGACTTATGGGTCTATACATACAAGCAATGAGGCTTCATTCATAGTTCGTTTAAGTGATTCATATCTTCCTAAGATTATGTGGTACAAGACTTATGCATCATGTATGTATGCCAAGATCTCAATTTCGATCTAAGTAGGCAGCATTATTCTTGAATATTTAAATCACGTATGACTTATGTATCAATACGGAATTTGGGCAAGGGAACCCAGTTTTGATTCCCTTGGACAACACTTTACATTTTTCTTTTTATTTAATTTTTGTCCACATGACATTGGGACACTAGATCGAGCCCCAACATCAACGTTTCCTTTTTATTTCTATCCATTGAAAATTCTCTTCCTTTGCCGAGGGGTTGTGGGATCAAACCCCCACAACCCCTTTTATTTTTTTATTTATTTTTCCTTGACTATCTCGAGTTGACCATGAGGTTGTGGGATCGAACCTCCACAGCCTCACTTTACTTTTCTTTTAATTATTCTGTACTGCCAAAGGTCGTGGGTTCGATTCCCACGCCTCACATTTCTTTTCTTTTAGTTCTTTCCTTAAGCTTGACCAAGAGGTTGTGGGTTCGAATCCCAATCCTCTCATTTCTTATTTTCAAACATTATTTTTCAGCCAAGACCATGGTTCCTATCCCCCTCACCACAATACTTTTAACTCACCAAATTTCATGGTTTTTTACATGGTGAGGTCACGGGTTCGACCCTTAGTGACCTCACTTATTTTTTCTTCACTTTTCATGACATTTTAAACCACTTAACTTGGCTGAAATTAATCAACAAGGTGCTGGAAATTTTGAGTTATATTTTCAGCTTCTTTTTCATGCATTACACGTTAGTTCTTTGGGGAATTTCGTAGTGCATTTAGAACATTTTAGGTGCATTTTCATAGATTCGTTTAGCCAAGAGATTATCACTTAAATCAGCCAGGTTTCATCTCATATGAACATCACGATTTACAAAAACATGTGTACATGAAATACAAAGAACTATCATGCCATTTCAAGTCCTAAACCATGACCAATAGCCACGGCAACACACCCAAACACACGTAGTTACATTTTTGGAAAACATCAACATAAGTCACATAATTATGATCATACATATAAACACATAATCATCACGAAAACACGTTTCATCCCTAGTTTTCTACCAGCAAACATAACCAATCTATGATTCAATGGGAGATAGTGATAGGGATATGCAACGAGGAACAACCCTAGTTTTCGGAATAGATTCGTCTGAACCTTAGGGGTCTCTTGGGAAAGGGACCAAGATAGAAGTGAACCCATACCTTTGACGTTCAAACCTCTACTTGTTGCCCAAAAACTTCTCCAAACACACGTCCAACACCGAAAGTTCAACACCCCACTCGACGGAAAACCTTCTCTTTGCCTATGTGATTGATTAACGTTTGTTTTTCTTATATTTTCGTGTGAGTTCTTCAAGTGTGAAGAACCTTGGTAAATTTTCTGTTCTTGAATGTTATTTGGCAGAGAGAAACGTGAATGGGAGAAGAGAGATTGAACGTGAAAGTGAGATAGCCGTGAGAGGAGAGAGTTACCTTAGGCTTAGGAGTCTAGTTTAGGACTTAGTCAAATAAGGTTTAGTTAATTATTAATAAAAATCTGATTTCACTTTTATTTTAAATCAGCCAGTAAATAATAAATATTAATTAATTACATTAATTTACCAACTTAAATAAAAACAACCTTAATTCATTGCTTCCACCTAGGTCCGAACCCGGGTAGAGCAAGACTTCACTTCAAGAGCCAATTTTCGGCCCTCTCTCCCCGAAATGCCCCTCCACCTTATTAATTAAATAATTAATTATATATTTAGGGTAATTACGATACTGCTCTTAGCCTGGAAAAAGACCATTTTACCCCTAGACCCTCCAAACCTAAGATTTTCCCTTTTTAAGTCCGGTAAAGACTTCTTCGAGTAAATCTTCGTATTAGTGAGCCCTACATGGCTGGACCAAACCTTTCCTAGCTCAAATAACTCCCCAAGTTAGTTGTATTGGCTGTAGCAAGGGTTCAGAGGTCTGTTTCTACACGCATCAATCCGTGTGAACCCGGTCTAATCGTAGGCATTCTAGACACATTAAGCATTACTTATCATATTCATTTTTAGGGTTGTTGCAGATTTACTCAAAATGACATGAAGTATGATTTCAAGGAAAATGTCCATTTTAAGTGCATGTTTTTGCATGGTTGTCATACTTAGTACATTCTTGTGTAACCCAATTCTTCTCTACTTTTTACAGAAAGTGTAGGTTATGGATGCTTAAAGTATGTCTTGAATGGTGAAGATCTTGATAGATGATTCCCAAGCTCAATGAAAGGAATCCTTCAGTTCAAGGATCTCCTACTTATGTCTTTACTGTAAAATGTTTGAAATATTGTATAGTTATGTAATGTTTCTTATGGTCCGTGTCCCTAATATACTATAATGTTGTTGAGTCTAAGATGTCAAAGAGGCTTAAGCTCTAAATATGTATTATGACTTATGTTTTATCTATATCTAAAGTAAAGTTTCTAGCATATGATGTGCTATGAAAAGTTTTAAATTTTCCACTAAATTTGCTATGTAAATGCGATGAATGATAACTATGGGCTTGTATAAGACATCCGAGAGGTCAAGTACGCCATGCTACTTCTAGGGGGTGCTCCTCGGATGTGACAAATGTGGTATCAGAGCATGAGGTTTATAAAGTGGTTTTAGGTTCTAAAAGTCTCATATTTCCACGTCTAGTAAAGTCTCGTAGAATTGCTGGTGAGTCATGACACATCAAATGGTACGGGATTCATAGGACGATAGAGTTTACCTTTTTCATCATTCTCATATCGTGCCATAGAACTTAACTCTATAAGATCTTTCTTTTATGTTTTCTTGTCCGGTGGTCTTATAGATGTGATTGCTTGAATGAGATTGTGTCTCTATTCCTGAGGGAGAAAGGGTGAGTTTAAATGTTTATCTTGGTTTTATGATTGAATAAGTATGTGTGAAGGTGAATTTTTGCATGTTTTGATGATGTGATGCCAAATATGTCTTTACATATGAAATTTATGTGAAATAGCATGTTATATTGAGAAATGTATGTCATGAGATAGTTAAAGCATGTTACAAGTTATTATGGTTAAAATGAGTTATTTTGGAATGATGTGTTCCTATAAGTTTTTACTTTATGGTAACCTAATACTATGATTTGAACTTGAAATGCTTAGTGACTGCCTATGGAAGCATGATACCCTAAGAATATGTGCTTAAAAGTGTTCAATATTTCCCTTTGAATATATGTGGTCCTTGATAAGTTGCCTAGTATGGATTGGAGTTCTTTGTATAAACTTGATCCAAGGTGTGATAATAGTATGGTTGTCTTAGTAAAGCTTGGTATCTCATATTGTCATGCTTTTCCCATCGATTGCCTAAATGTTGCATTTTTGGAGTTTGGAAGCATGATCAATGTAATGTTAGGCAGCTTACTGTAAGATTTTTGGGAAATCAACTAAATTGTTCTTTGATTGGAAGTTGTTGAAAGGTGTATAGAATTGATGCATATGAGCATGATAAAGAATGTAAAAGGGATATTTGCTATTTGGAATGAAGAATGATAGTCTTATGGCATGATGAGTCGTAGAGTTGTATCTAACTTCTTATTGTGTTATGAGTCCCTTGATGTTGTGGAATTGATTTTTCCCCTAGAATTGAGGGTAGTATTCATATATTTGTAGGGTGATGATGTGGGTTTGATTGAACTAGAAGTTACCTTCCTTTAATGTTGAATGAAAAGAAAGAGTCCTTAAGACTAAGTCTTCTATATTGTTTCCCCTAATGATGTATGACTTTGGTGTATATGGTATTGTATACAAACCTTATGTGGTTGAATGAGATGACCTAACTTTATAATTGGGGGTAAATTGCCTAGGTGATAAAGCTTAGAATACCTTGGTGTTCCTATGTTGACTTACTGTAAATTACTTCCAAATGGTAATCACTTTTAAGTGATGAAAAATGAAGGTTGTTAAGTTAAGATCCTCTTAAGTTTGTGTTAAGTTTCTCTTAATTGAGTTTACCCTAAGTGGTGGGGGGGGGGATGGTGATGGAATAGTAAGGTTATAGGTATTGTCTACCTTGACCTTCTATTTTCGCTTGATCTTGAATTTAATGAAGTCTTGATGAGCTTGTTCATGAATAGAGTCTTGCATAAAGTATGAATTGCATTAACTTTATATGGTTGGTATGTATTGATTGACATTACCTTAAAGATATAATGAATATTCCAAAGTGCATGAATGGAAATTTTGATTAGATACATGTTTTCTCATGAGTATTGTACATCCTAACATGCTAATGGTACACTTGACTTCATGAGATAAAGTAGGAAACTTGGTTTTAGTCACTTGTGATATGTGAGGTTTAGCCTTATAATGAAAATTTGAGTCTCTTTAAAATGAAATATGTGGAGTCTCTTGAAAACTATGTGACTAGGATGGTTGGGAAAGCATGATTGTAGGCTCACTCTTGAAAAGTTAAAGCATGTTTAGCTTAGTATTCATGTAAGTGCCTATGATTTGTATTAATTTTCCCAAATGATGCTTACTGTGAAAGTGAGTACTATGTTATAAATTGACATTGTGTGAAATGGCTTACTAAATGTTGTGATGCACCTGGTGTGACTTACCATTTTGACTTCACTAGGTAAGAAATCATGAGCATGTCTTGGTTTAAGAGTTGAGGATCTCTCATTTTAAAAGGAAATCGACCTTGAACTTTGCTAAAGTGTGAACTCATGATACATGTAAGTGTGTTGAGGAAAGGGACATTCCTCCATGGACATAATTAAGAATGGTATGGTTGAGTATGACCTTCATGGCACTAGGCTTAACTAATAAAGATCCTTGTTGATTCGATTAACTCAAGACTATGTGCATGGAAGTATGAGTGCCTACTTGCTTTTGAGTATTGTTGAAATCTGCCTAAGTGCTACTTAGAAATGGTTGTAAGATGAACTCTTAATAAATGGAGTGTGATGACAATGTTATTATTACGACAAGGATGTTCCTCCTATGAACATGATAAGAGCCCTTTGATTGATGCATTAAAGAGTGAGTGAATTGAAGTTTTTGCTTGCTTGTGTGCATTGAGTGCTAAATAATGTGAAGTTGTGAGGGGTGTTCCTCGTAATTTTGGTGCATTAACTTCTATGTATTGATGTTATGAATATGATGAGCTACTCTATGATACATTGAAGTTCTTGTTGTGATTGGAATGTTCTAAGTGTCATTCGAGGACAAATGTTCCCAAGTGGGGGATATTGTAAGACCCCCAAAATGAGTTAGGGGGTGAAGAGCCTAACATGTTTGTCTTAAGATTATAATGTACTAAAATGTCTTATAATATGGTTTCGATGCAGTGTATAAAGTTTGAGGTGATTTGGAAGTCAAACGTCAAGGGTCGACCAAAACGTTTGACGATTAGTCACCTATGTGCGTCATATGTTTATGTGTGCTTATATGTTTTTGAATGAGATTATGAAGTCATAAAATGAGTTATAATGATATAAAATTGTATCATATGAAGTTTCGAGAAGTTTGGAGGTCAAACGTCCAAGAACGTCCAAGTCGTTCGAAGGATAGCCTCGAGATATGCATGTGTGTGTCTTGATGGGGCCTTGCATGTTTGGACGTCTTGCATGTGTTTGTTTTGGGTGAAACTTTTGTGGAAGGTATAAAACTTGTTAAGGGTTCTATTTACGTGTGAAACGTCCGGGTACGACTTCAAAAGGTCCCACAAGAAGGACCCAAGGCTGGTCGAGACACTGCCTTGGTAGTGTCAATCCACGGACCAAACGACGGCCAGTTGGTCAACCAATGGCCGTAGGTGAGGTCTCATCGTTTGAAACTTAGATTGGGCAGGTATCAAGCCAAAAATTAGCCAAGGACCAATCGACGGAAGCCAATACATGGCCCATCGACTGACCAACGTCCAGTAGATGGTTCCGTCGATGGTGGCCTGCAACTTGTTGCCTGCGTATTGTTTTATTAAAGGGGTGAATGGGAAATTCACCCCACGTCCTAAAATTACCCTAATTGATTTATTTACCTAATTTTGGGTTTATATAAGTCATCAAACACGTGAACCTCCCATTTCTAATCTAATACACACGTAAGAAACCTTTCCCTCCAAAAATCTTCTCCCTAGAAACCTCCATTGTTGTTGAATCTCAAGAACAGCTTCGAGCTTGGAATTGCATGATTTTTTCACCAAGTTTTATAGGTCTTCATGTAGATAATGGTATGGTGATCTTCATCTCTAGTTATCCTTCCATCTATAGAGTTAATCTCAAAGATTTCAAAGAGAAAAATATGATCAAACTTCTCCTCCTTCAATCTATCCATGGGTTCTTTCTAAAAATGTTTTGAACGATTAAATCATGATTAATTGAAGTTAATACAGTGGTTTTAACGTTATTTACTCCAATTGCATGATGAACCCATGTCCCTTTCAAACTTGATTTAATCTTTGCATGGGCTTTATGATCTTGATTTGTTATCTATTGAATTGTGATTCTATTAAGTTGAAGTGGTTATATCTACTGTTATTTACATGAATTAATGTTGAATTTATGTTGAAGGATCCATGAGGATCAATGTATGAAGATTTGAACATGTTTAGCTTAGTTTCCATAATTCACTGTACCATTGTCTCTTAATGATTTGATGTGGAATTCAATTGTGTAGGGCTGGTTGTATATACTGTCTTTATTGTATATTATTCATAAGTTATAAATAAGTGATTCAAGTTGATAAATGTTGATTAACCTATGATTCTTCTATTTTCCAATGATGTCTAAAATAACATGTTCAATGTGATCTAGACGTTATGGCAATTGTAGTAGGATTTCATTTAGGATATGTTGTCCTTAACTACTACTTTATATTGATGATATTAATGAATTATTGGTATGAAGTATTGATGATCAAATAAAAGGAGTCTTGGCATGAATTGATCTAGGTTCTTCTAGCGTACAATTTGAATGTTGTAATGAACATTAGGTGATCTTAATTCTAGGGTAGATGAAGCATGATTTAGATTTGATTTATATCTATTTGACTAATGCCCTAGATGTATATTAATGATACATTATGATTGTTGAGCAAAACTATGGAAGTTACTCAATGATCTATAACTCTCTACTTCCTATCATATATGTGATATAGTGCACTAGTTGAATCATGATCTTGTGACAACTTGTACATGATTTCGTTTATGATTTAAGAACTTATAGCTACTGTTTTATAATATACAAATGATGAGAAAAGAGTATTGATCAATGATGATCAATGATTGAAGATTTTGTAAGAATGGCTCATCCCTATACTTTTCTATATTAATGTAGTTGATAAAGCCGTGTATGGCATTGTGTGCTATCGTCCACTTATGGTGGCGGTGTTTAATTTATTGTCATTATAAAGTGTTGACCATGGACTTTAAGGAAAATTGATGATTATATGAATGAGTGGTTATGATGATCACTTTATGTGTCACTTGTGCTTAGTCTTCTATAATAGTTGTGAATCTAGGTTGTGTTACTAATGTTATGAGAACATAAATGGATTTGCTAATATCATGTGTAGGTTCTGTCATTAATGATTTATTAAGGAGCGATGACCACTACCCATGTAACCCTATGTGAAGGTGTGAATAGCTAATGTTAGGAACTTCAAGATATAATATGAATATTGTCTTGTCTCCTATGCTAAATTGTTGTGTGGTATATACTTGAAAGTGTAATGTGGTCTAAGAGGGTGGCTGCCTCAATGAGTTGTTGATAGCCATTATGTGATCATGTTGACTAATGTACACACACACTCACACTTCTCATATTCACTAGTGACTACTACTGTGCATGTAAAGTATATATGTGAAGTATGTTATGTATTTCCTTACTAGGATGACTTGATAGGTGTACTAGTATGGGCAAGGGTATGGGACCTTGTCTATGCATTGCACATGTGTACCTTGATAGGATAGTTCCTAGGTTTTGTTTCTATGTGCATGAATATGAATGTATGGTCATGTGTGGTTTTAATGTGTATACCCACACACATGAATGATGATCTAGTAAATAATGGAACCTTGAAAGATGTGCTCAAGTGTATCCTTAACTAGATAGTGCTACTGCGTATGATATGTTCACGTGAAAGGATCTCTCACATGAATTAGGTTGATGAACTCTTATCTATGACCTATGAGCTAAGAATATGAGGGGATGACTCTCCTAAGCCTATATTTTACAAATAAATGATAATAAAGGCTTTTTCAATAAAGGGAACGTAGTTTAGCACCGAGTGAACTTGTAGATGAGGTGGTGACACTTTCCAACATAGGGAAGGTATGGTTCATTATGGTCCTCATGCGATGGAGGAACAGTTTCCCAAATAGGGGAGGTAGGGTCCACTACGGTCCTCACGGGGTGGATAGCCTCATAATCCAAAATGGGTGTAGAGTGATATTTCCATGATTACCCCCAAGTTCCATAAACTATGCTTGCCACATAGGATCTAGCAAGTGATATCACCTACTATGCTAGCATGTGTTAATGTTCTACCTTTGCTAGGTAGGATCACTTTCCCTTGCTCTATAACACCAAATTCCATGTTTAGCATCCATGGTCTTAGTGTCGGTTAATGCTAAAGTTTCCCTAAAGTAAAATGGATAATGGAAGTAAATGACTAGGACCCTAACTAGAATGACCTAAGGGATGTTACTTAGGATAGGTTGAATTAATGAACCCATCTAGACATTGCACAAGTATCTCCTTAGGAAGTTATAGGAAGGTGTTCTAATCCATGTGTGTATGTATATGTTCTTTATGCATGACTTTGTAGTATTGGTCTACTTGTTATGATGATGTGCATGGTATGAGTCTATATGCATGATGTTGATCTTATTGACCATATGATGAAGGTCTTGCTTTACATAAATGAAGTGTTGTCTCTCACTATGTTGATGAATGACTTGTATGTAAAGGCTTGTGGTCTCATGATAGGTTTATTAAGTATGTGTGAGGTTATGGGGACTTATATGTACATTGCACTAATAGACTTAGATTGGTGGCATGAGTTAGGTCTTATAAGGTTCTATGTGAAGTAAAATAAGTATATGTGCATAATGGTTAGGAGTTCACTGTATAGCCTTTTTAGTCTTTGCTTAAATATGTATATGTTGTACTATACTCCTATGGTGGTATGTGTTGCTTGATGTAGGTTATATGTATGTTCACTTGTGACCTTAAGGTGATACATTGCACCAAGTATCACTAGAGGGTTACTTGGGAAGTTAATGAATAATAGGAAAGAATGCTCACTGTAACATAAAAGTAGCTTATTGTAAAGTGGCTTAAAAAATGTCATAAATTCTATATGTGATCTTATGTGATGTTTGGTTTTTGAATATGTTTATATGAAGTATATGATTGATATAAATGCTATTGGATAAAGGTTTTATGATGATTTACTCAAAATTGCATTAAGTATGATTTCATGGAACATGTCCCTTCTAAGTGCATGTGTTTTGCATGGTTCTCATACTTAGTACATATGTATATTTGAAGTAAAGTTTCTAGCATATGATGTGCTATGAAACGTTTTAAATTTCCCGCTAAATTTACTATGTCAATGCGATGAATGATAACTATGGGCTTGTATAAGACCTCCGAGAGGTCAAGTACGCCATGTTATTTCTAGGGGGTGCTCCCCTGATGTGACACTTCATCTTGGGTGAATAACCCTAGGGATGAGATGAGTAGGTTCTTGATCGTTGTTTCGGATATGGTAAAGGAGGAGTGTTGTACAGCCATGCTCCATGGTGACATGACTCTATCTAGGCTTATGGTGTATGCTCAATCCATTGAAGAGTCTAAACATGGGAGGAGGAGTAGACATGCTAAGAGGGGAAGAACCAATGAGCAAGTTCAACATAAGTTTAAGAAGAGGACTCCAAATCAAGATGTTTCTAGTGATCCTAAGGCTAACTATGAGAGGTGGTAGTTCCCAAGTGGTTAAGCCTACTTGTGCTACTTGTGGGAAGAAGCACTTCGGGAATTGTCTATCCGGTACTAGTGGGTGCTTTGGTTGTGGGAAGGATGATCACAAGGTAAGAGACTGTTCTACTATTGCGGCTAGAGGAAGAGAGGCTAAACAAGTTGCTCCTAATGTTCTGGATGGTGGTGCTCCAAAGAGGAACCGGTTCTATGCTCTCTGAGGCAATGGAACAAAACCGGATGATGATGATGATTCCAGTAAGTAATTGTTTTCTCTCTTTAGTTATATAAGTTCCTTATAAGTGGGGAGTATGGTGAGTAGTAGAATAGTCATTTGTTGTCTCATCTCTTCTATTCAATTCAAGCTTGAAGAGACAGAATGTTATATTGCGTAATGAGTCGTAAATTACTTTCTATCTTCTTGTTTTGGTTTGAGTCTCTCAAAGTATGTGAAATTGGTAGTCCTCCTAAATTGTGTATTGTGTATTGTGTATTGTGTGGTATGGTTATGTTCTATTAGTCTTGAGTTAATCATCTCATGAAAGTGCCTAAAATGAAGAAAGTGTAATTCGAGGACGAATGTTGGCCAACCGGGGGAGAATGTAACACCTCTAGAACGAATTTTGTGAAACTAGATTCTAACACTTGAGTCTTGATGTTTTGAAGTCCTAAAATTGTTTATTATGAGGTTTATAGGAAGTGTGTAAAGTTTCGTTAAGTTTTGAGGTCAAACGTCAAAGAACGTCCATGACGTTCGAAACATTTGCGTTGAAACGTCCTTGTGTATCTTAATGTGTTTCGTCATGTTTTACTTGTCAGTTTTTGAACATATTCGAGCTCTAAACATCCGAGAAAAACTCTCAAAGGATAAACCAATAGGTCCTTGAGAAGGACCCATCTTTGTGGCCAAAACGGCCCAAGGTAGTCCCACCTACGGAGGGCAATTGACGCCCAGTTGGCTGGTCAATGCCCCGTAAGTGGTGGCGTCTATGGAGACTTGGCCCAGGGAAATTAAGCACCTATTTTTCAGGATCTGTCTCAAACGACGGTTACTATCATGGGCCATTGATGGGATGACTCCCCGTAGGTGCTGGCCGTCGTTGGTGGCCTGCAATTCTCTGCAACATCTCTGCCAAGTGGAGGGTAGTTTGGAATTTTCACCTATACTTCCTAAAATTAGTTGAACGGTTTCCTAAGGTTATTTTGTGTATTATAAATTGTTTTATAAGTCTAAAAAAATTAGATGAATTCACTTCTCAAAATCAAAACCCAAAACCTCTAAAGAACTCTCTAGAACTCCATTGGAACCAAAACTCAAGATAGAGCTTGGATTGAAGATTTTTTGGTGATTTCTCCGTAAAATATTCATCAAATTCGTGGTCTAGCATCAATTGAGGTATGGTCTTCATTCGTGAATTTCTTTTCTTCAAGGAGCAAAAGTTCAAAGTTATTTCAAAAGTCTTTCAAAAGATGAAATTATCCTATTTTTATATCTAGCCATGGGTTCTTGCATAAAAGTTTTGAATCAATGTATATGGATTGAATTGATGTTAATTTGATTATTTTAGCCTAAAAAACTCTATGAACCCATGCAATTCATGAAACCCTAGTTTTGACTACTTTGTGGGTGATTTGATTATGCCATTATTCTATTGGATTCTTGTGTAGTTTTAATAGGGCTATTGAATTATAAATTAATAATGCTAGAATTTTATGTAGGCTTCCCTAAATTGATGAATTCATGTTATATTATCTTTGATACATTATGTATTGTAATTATGGGGTTGAATTGTTGACCATGGCTATTTGAAAGAGTCTTTGCGTATTGTGTTGGTTGAATTGGCTATGGATTGAAGTTGTGCGATTGGATTAATGGTATGTAGACCTAACTCTCTCTATCTTTTGTAGTATATTTCTTAGATTATGTTTATGTTTGGTATGGTCCACTTATGGTGGCGGTACTTATGTGTTGTACTCGTGAATAATGTGGCCTCGTCGACATTAGTTTATGAATTGTGAAACAATGTTGCCTTGTCAGTGTTACTTTATACACTATGCCATTAACATGTACTACTTGGTTATGTCATTAGCATGTCTAAGCATGAATTCTCTTTGTTGATGACATGTGTCTCTAGTAGGCTATAGTGAAAATGTTATGTGAATTACCTTATATTGAAGTATGATGTTTCTTGTTGAATTATATGAGACTTGTGATGGTTTATATTGATAATTGTATAGTAGTGAATAGGGTGACCTATATTTGACTTGGTTTTCCTTATGTGCTTCTCAAGTGATATGTTATATGTGATAAAGTGAAGTATTGGTGTGTCTTGTTTTGGTCGACTCTTGTCCCTTATTTGATACCTATTGAATGTAAATATAGATTCTTTACTTAGTATGATAAAGCTCCTTAGTCCTGTATGTGTGATTAACATGTAACCTTGAATATAGTGACAAGGTCAACTATGTGGAACCTTCAACCTAGTTAGGATGTTGTGATATCCTTGAAGTTGAAAGCCGTAATTGTATCCTTCTTGTGTGAATGGTGAAATTAGGGTTAATTGGCTTTAACAGCATGAAAGGATCCTTAGGAAAGTCATTGAGCTATCCTTAAGCCATTGTAGGTATCCTTAGTGGACCTTCTTTGGTAAGGTGTAATGTGATTGGGTTATGAACTAGATAAACCTTTTTATATGCTCCTTTATTGAAAGTATTTTGTGAAAACAAAGGCTAGCACCGAGTCAGTATGCTTGGGAAGTTGCCCTAATTAAGATGCCCTTAGATAATAAAGAAACCATCTATATTCCATAACCATGTAACTATATGGGATGTGTCCTCGTTCTACTATTGGCAATTAGAACCACCCTCTATCGGAGTAAGGATTCATGAATTTGGATTCCATGCATAGATACTATGCTCTATGTTGGTTATTGCTTATTCTCATCACATGGGATACCTACTAGTGTTGGAGATGTTCTATGAAGTTTAGGTAGTGGTATGGGACGCTATCTAGACATTGCACGATGAGGTTATGAATATGTTCGTGTGTAAGTCTTTAGGTCTTCTCAAAGACCATTATTTGAATGTCCTTAAGTGTGGAATGTTTCTTAATGAACTAATAAAGATAATGACTTAAGTTTGAAATCATGTTATTGAATAAGTACCTATCTAGAGTAACTTTATGGATTGCCTAGTTAATGTGTGGAGGGGGCATAAAAATGTTCTCTTCATGTCTTACCTTGGAAAGTCTTAAGAATAACTATAGATAGGAAAGTTATTAATGAAGTGAGAATGATCTTATCTTAGGTAGTCTAATGGATCTCTTAGGTGTGTGTGAAGGGATTGTATCGACGGTCGCTTCATAACTCACTCAAGTGGACCTTAGAATCACCTTTGGTAGGAGAATCTCATGTTTATGTGTTTCGATATAAGCTTGAACTATCATGTGATGTGTTAGTCTCATTTGAAGTTACAGTGAAGTCAATGTAATGCTTACTGTAAGATACAATAATTTGATATAATTTGA